>VYZP01043742.1:7057-40168 GCA_013400635.1 Hypocryptadius cinnamomeus
CCCTGGATCCGTGGAAGGGTCCAAGGCCAGCTTGGACAGGGCTTGGAGCAGCCTGGGACAGTGGAAGGTGTCCCTGCCATGGCAGGGGTGGAAGGGGATGAGATTTAAGGCCCCCTCCATCCCAAATATTCTGGGATTCTCTGCTCCCATGAACTGCAATAAATACAGATGTTCCCATTCCAGCTTCATCCCACTCAGGTTAACAACTGCAAACCAGGCTGCAGCAGAGTGATTTAATAATATATTTAGTAATTGGTGACAAATAAAACTTATTCCTAAATAGAGTTATGCGTACGTTTCTAGAGCCATCTGCCATATATAAAGAGATGGGTGTGTTTGGAGCATTTTCCCAGAGCAATCTCATCTGTCTTGTTGTCTGCAGCCTTAAAGATTTGGATGACTAAAACCGAAATCTATAAATAAAGATTTTGTACAGTTTTTAAATTTATACTCTGGAGCTTTTCATACAATACAGCTTTTCTGTATTCCGCAGCTTCCTACATTCTGCTTTCATACTCCACACGAATTCTATCACACAGCTTCTCTGGAATCTGAATCCCTCTCGGGCAGAAATGAGAATAAGAGGAGAATCATGGAAACACAGAATCCCAGAATGCGTTGGAAGGGAGCTGAAAGCTCATCAATTCCACTGTGCCGTGGGCAGGGACACCTTCCCCTATCCCAGCGCACGGAAATCCCGCTGTGAAAAGCCAATGTCCAAAAAGGACACTGAAGAGTCCTGTAACTTCATGAATAAAAGGAGAGTCCAGGGGGCACAGCCCGAGGGGTTTTCTCTCTCCAGGTTCCTTTAATCCCAATTCCCGGCCGCTCGCTGCCCTCTTCCCTCCCCATCGCTGAGGTACCGGGCAGGTGGAGCCTTCCCGAACCCCCCACCCCACATCCCCCCTCGAACCTGGCGTTTTACCCAAAGTTGAGAAGTTCAGCCTTGTGCAGACCCAACATGAGCCGAACTGTCTGGGCTCTGCCACCCCTGCTGCCTGTAGTCCCCAGAGACTCGAGACCCACCCCAGAGTCGTTAACGCCCATCCCTTCGCCCATCCAATCGTGTCCTACCACAGGAGATCCTGGCACCTTAACAATCCCTTTCTAATGTTCTCTTCTTCTACAAAAGGCACATTCGCTCCTCCCAGTCGCTGTCCTGGCGGCTGCCCCATAGCCTTGGCATCCTCACCGTAGAGAAACCCCAAAATCCTGCACACAAACCCAAATCCTCCGCCCTGGCTCCCCAATGGCCCGGGTGGGGGTGTAGGAACAATACTTCCCTGGTTTCCCTCTCCTGGAATCCGGGAATACAAAAGATTTGCAGGCAGCCCTGAATTAGACTGCAGATTTTGAAGATAAGGAGGAGAACTTCCCAGTCCTCCCTGTTTCTCTTTTCTTTCCTTATCACACAGCTCCCATTCCTATTTGCCTTTACTGTATTCCTCCAGAATCCCTTCCCAAACCACACCATATTGCCCACCCTGGGCCTGTACTGCCGAGACCCTTTCTGGGTGCCTCTTATTGCCTCCTCCGGACGTCCAAGTCCTCAGTTACCTCTAGGAGAATGTACAAACCATCCCACACTCCCCTTCAGCCATCCTCCCCCCTTACTGTCCCCTCTGGCCATCCAGGTCCTTAACCACCCCTGGGAGAACGTGCAAACCATCTCAGCGCTCTCCCAAAGGACTCTTTGAAGGAATTTCGGGATCGCCATCCCTGTAGTACCATCCCTGTAGTCGTGGCCCTTTGTTGCCCACGCCGGGCGTGCTGCCGTGTTTTACTCCCCAGAACAAGAGCAGTTTTACTCCCCGGAGTAGGAGCAGTTTTACTCCCTGGAGTAGGAGCAGTTTTACTCCCTGGAGTTGTACTCAACAGTGAGATTTGATGGGATCCTTCTCCATTTTCCCTTCCTGCCCTCTCTGGGCGTCCATGTCCAGTGGTCCTTTCCTTCCCTCTGTGTCCTGGGCACTCTCAGGTGCCCAATCCATCCCCCGGTGCCACAGGAGCTGGTCACCCAAAAATCGGCTGTGGCATCTCCAGCTGCTCCTGGTGCCACGGGAGCTGGTCACCCAAAAACCGGGTGTGGCACCTCCAGCTGCTCCTGGTGCCACGGGAGCTGGTTACCCAAAAACCAGGTGTGGCACCTCCAGCTGCTCCTGGTGCCACGGGAGCTGGTTACCCAAAAACCAGGTGTGGCACCTCCAGCTGCTCCTGGTGCCACGGGAGCTGGTTACCCAAAAACCAGGTGTGGCACCTCCAGCTGCTCCTGGTGCCACGGGAGCTGGTTACCCAAAAACCAGGTGTGGCACCTCCAGCTGCTCCTGGTGCCACGGGAGCTGGTTACCCAAAAACCAGGTGTGGCACCTCCAGCTGCTCCTGGTGCCACGGGAGCTGGTTACCCAAAAACCAGGTGTGGCACCTCCAGCTGCTCCTGGTGCCACGGGAGCTGGTTACCCAAAAACCAGGTGTGGCACCTCCAGCTGCTCCTGGTGCCACGGGAGCTGGTTACCCAAAAACCAGGTGTGGCACCTCCAGCTGCTCCTGGTGCCACGGGAGCTGGTTACCCAAAAACCGGCTGTGGCACCTCCAGCTGCTCCTGGTGCCACGGGAGCTGGTCACCCAAAAACCGGCTGTGGCACCTCCAGCTGCTCCTGCAGTGTGCAAGACCCCGACGGTGGAAGGATCCCAAGCGATCTCCATTGGCACGGAAAATCCCACTGTGTCCACAAAGGAGCCTGAGCAGCCTTGGAACTTCATGCCAATAAAGGGAGAGTGTCCACCGGGGCACAGCCCGCGAGGTTTTCTCGCTCTCTCCAAATTTCAGATGACGCAGCCGCCTTTAATCCCGAGCGCTCGGTGCCCTCTCCCCTTCCCCATTGGCTGAGGCACCGGGAAGGTGCAGCATCCCAAAGTGCCTGTCACACCTCTCCCCAGGGTTTTACCCCAAAGTTTGGCAGTTTGGGCTGCTGCAGAGCAAACATGTCTGTGAAGGGCCCGGGATGTGTGACAATCCTGCAGCCCAAAGTCGGTGCGGACATCGAACCCCGTTCCAAACCCGTTAACAGCCGTCCCCTCATCCATGGAATTGTTTGTAAGGACATCAGCGCATCTTCCCTCTCACCAGGCTGCTCCAAGCCCCATCCAGCCTGGCCTTGGGCACTTCCAGGGATCCAGGGGCAGCCACAGCAGCTCTGGGAATTCCATTCCAGGGCCTCACACCCTCCCAGGCAGGAATTCCCAATTTCCAATATCCCATCCATCCCTGCCCTCTGGCAGTAGGATTCGTTCCCGGTGTCCTCACGGGGCATCAGGGGCTGCAGCTCCTCTGGGATTCTCCTCCCAAACGCTGCCCTGGCTGCAGTTCCCAATGGATTCCTCTGCTCACACCATTCCAAGGAGCCCGGGATCGGTTCTCTAAACTCTCTAATGTATAAATGAGGCTTTTTTTCAACAACACTAAAGAAAGGCTTTTATTCAAATGCTGGCATTAGGGATGATCGTGGAAAAACTAACCAAAATCATTCATCAATAATCAATTTGATTGATTGATCAAATCAGTATTGATATTATTAATTACAGACAAAGGATTGTACAGAATCTGTGTGTGGAATCACTCCAGAAAAACACAGATGCATCATCCTCAGCAAACCTGGAGTGGCCACAGTTTTCTCTGTTTATTTATTTATTCCTTCTCTGAATAGCGGGTATTTTGGGAACACCTCTGGAGTTAATGCATCCTGAAATGAAATGAAGTTTTCCTCTCAGATTTCACACACAGGCTCAACCTACTTCCATAATAACTCCAGGAGTCTGTGTGCTCACTTTGTGCTAGATCAAAGCAGAAAGGCAGGATTCAAAGGCAGGATTTTGTTTCGTTTTTTTTCCAAGAGCTCCATTAAAATTGCCAAAGAAACAACACCCAATAACAAATAACAATATTCCAAAGAAATAACACAGATAACGTCCCTTTTTTCCCCCCTCAAATCCTGAAACTAATCCATAATTAAAGAAATATGTGAGAATAAGCATTCAATATTTTTATTTTATATTTACAGTGTGTTTGCATTCTGTCGCTTTGGCTACAACTGAGACTCATGTACAGCTCTATTTTTGGAATGGTGGGCAAACTTATCACTGTTTTAGTGATAAAGCACTAATATATCAATATAATATTATTGTTAAGTTCCTATAACTTCCTCTGCATACAACCTGCTGGCACAGAGTAACTGAAACATAATATTTGATTTTTAAAAGGCAACTCCCAAAAAAACAAACAAGACCAACCTTGCACTGTTTAGAAAGGTCATGGATGAGAGCATTAAAATTGCCAGGAGTAATTCTGGGGCTTGGAAGGAGGAAAATTATTCTCCTTCCTTTGCATATGAATAATAATGGTTTCTTTTTTACATAAAACATAAGAGTAAAGGCACCACAACAACCACTTGAAGCTGTTCTGGAATTCCACAGCAACACCACTTCTCACCACTCTGCAGTGGCTTTCCTGAGCTTAAAAGTAATTTATAATTTTGTGTATTGCAGTGTAACACAAAACTCTCTATCTCACCTATGTGAGGCTGAGTAAAAAAAAAAAACTCAGTCACATCTGGTAGATATTTTTTGATACAGCAAAATTCTACAAATCCTGACACCACCCCCACCAGCACATCCCATTGTCCATCCCTGTTTTGTAAAACCTTTCCAAGACACAGCAACAAAAATTTTGTGCATAATTCCATGAGTGAATTTTTCAACAGAAAAGTTTAAAGTTTATATCATAGAAATAGAAAATTGAAACAGAAATAGAAATGTAAAAAAAAGGAATTATCATCAATTGTAAAAAAGGAGTTTTCTATGAAGTTTCTATTTCATAGAAATAGAAAATTGAAATAGAATTATAAAAAAAAAAGAATTGTCATTGATTATTTTCCAAAAAATCTATCTGTGATGTTTTGAAAACTTTATTGTGGATTGTAGTCTTTAATGACTCCTTCCCCTGGCAGTGAAACTCTGCTAGAGAAATATTAAAAGTTTTTCCTACTAAAAAGGGCATGAACAGAAGAAAGCAACAAATTTTAGTGTGAAAAAATTTTCTCTGTTTCCTAGGAGAAAATATAACTAAAATCTGACTCTGGACCAGGAAAAGTATCCAACCTGTAAACTGAATCTGATTTTAACACCACCCCCTATCCAGCATCAGTAAAATATTCAGAATTACCATTATTTAACAAATAAAAATTCTCAATTTCCAACTGCAAACCAAATATCACAATTCCACACCAGCTTTCTGAACAGATTTATTCAGAAATAAATCTTAAAAGCATGACTGATATTTTTTAGTAACTTGTATTAGGGATGGGAATTCACAACTTCAAAAAATAGTGTCAAATAATAGGCAGTTCAGTAATCTGGGTTTAGCCAAAATAAGAATATATTCCAGATGTTGATGGGATACTCAGTAAGAACTTCCAAAATGCAGCTTTAAATAACTTTATTATTTATCATGTATTTAATAATAAATAATAAATCGTTATTATTTATTCATAAATAATAATGTTAATATATAAAATTTTAATATATTAGTTTCTTATTATTGCCATTATTGATATTATTATCAATATATTAATTCTATCCAAAACCATCCAAAATGGAAAATCCTTCATATGTTCAATTCTGGCTGGTCAATAAATAATTCCTGGGAAAAGTGATGCTCCTTGGGCTCTGAGCAGCCCTGAATTTGCTGCTGCTTCTGTGACTACTCAGCTATGATAAATATGCTGCAATTAAAGCCAAGAATGTCCTGAGACCTTCTCTGATATTTTTAATTGTAGCCACCAGAAAAAGGCAGTTTTAGTGCATGATTCTCATTAACAGGACATAGTGAGCTCTCAAATGTCACTGACAGCTTGTGCTGCTTTTATTTGGGCTCCCAGGGATATTTTCTATTATTATTATCATTATTATTATTATTATTATTATTATCTAAACAAACAAGGGTTTGGGGTTTTTTTCCTTTTTTATTAGGTCATGAATTGGAGAGTAACTTGTGGCCAGGGGTGGACTTTATTGTTCAAGTTAGGAGTTCAGGTGAAACAAGTAAAGAATAAATTTGCACAGCTGCTGCAATTTCTGGCATATTTGACCAAGAAAATGAACTTGGCCATGGTGCCCAAAATAAAAGGTACTCAGAGAATTAAGAGGGAAAAATGTGGGAAACAAACTTCATGCATCCCTCCCTCAGTTCACTCCAGAACAGATTTCTTTTCGAAACTCAGGCTGAAACACTGCTCAGTTTGAAAGCAAAACCACTAACAATGTCTTTACTTAATGTTTCCAAGGTTTAAAAGTGTTTATTTCACCAAAACCATTTGTTCTAATTTCATAAGTGAACTTTCAAGCGGCGCTAATGAGCCCAATTCTTCTCTTCAAAGTTTCAGTACAAACACACACCCAGGTTTGTATCTTTTTAATGAGTTTATAGGATTTTATGAGGAGTCTTTGAGCCTCCTTAGTTCAGGGACAAAACTTCAGCTGAGTGCAGTGAAAGCAAATCACGGGCAGGAAATTCCCACCTCTCCTAAGGACCTGCTTTTCCCGGGATTCCTGGGAGAAACAGAAACAAGGCTGAGAAAAATGATTCCTCTCTCTGCCAAGGACTTGGTGCCTTGTTTACAACCATTCCAAACTACTTTTTCCACGTGGGTTTTCCTGCTTTCTCACTTCAATTTGGAGCCTCCCAGCCCTGGCTCCCCAGTGGCCCCAGCAGTGGCAAGCTGGGCTTGCTGTTTAATCCCAGTTGGTCAAGCTTTAGGCTAAACCCCCCTGGAAAACCTCTGTGCCCGACTTAGAGCCCAGACAAACTGTTTGAAAGAGGATTCTGCTCTAATGCCCAGGGGGAATAAGGCTCTTTAATGCACAAAAAGCCTCCTAATGGGGTCTGGGGGTCACTCCTCAGTCCCCAGCAGCACCCAGAGCTACCTGGGCACGTTCACACCCCTCCAGCCTGCACCTGCTGCCCTCCCAATGCTGATTGACCCCCTCAATTATTCTCTCTTAGTCAGTAAAGGGCCAGACAGCAACATCCAAAATTGAACTGTTCCCTTCCAGCTTCCCAGATTCCTCCAGAAGTGTTAGATCCTGAAATTTGGATTTCAAGGCTGTTTGATCGCTCGGAGGCTCCTGTGCTGCAGGTTCCCAAAATCACACATTTTATTTAATGCCTGACTATTTGGTAATTGCTCCTATTCAGTCTCACACCAGCTTGAATGATTTCAGCTTTTAATGTGCCTCATCTCATTCTGAGGCACATCAATCCAGGAGGAGATCGCAGCACCTTGAAATACTAATGCTTGTCACACTCTTTAATCTCCTCTAAAAGGTCTTGTTCCTTGTGTGCTTAAATCTCTTAATAGCTTTTCCCTCTCCTTAGGTTTTTACTTTTGTGCAACCCATTCTAGTTAGGCTGGAGTTTGTTTAATTTTCATTTCAGTGAAGAGCAGGAGCAATAACCTAAAAGCCTGGATTATTGCTGTATTAGTAAAAAAGGCAAAATTGCTTTTTCTAAAAAATGATTTTTTTTTCTCGCCAAGCATGAAACTCTCTTAAAAATGCATCTGTAGGAATAAAATAAACTTTTTAGAATGTCAAAAAACCTGCAAGAACTTACACTTGGTTATATCTGAGGACCACTTGGAGCACAGTTGGATCTCAGCTGAATTTCTGACATTATGGAACAGTGGGAATGATTGACACTGTGCTGCTAAACACCTCTCACAATAATGAGATTATTCTTTTATTCCAGACTCCTTTTTATTCTATTGCCCATTTAGAAATGCTTACCTGGTGCTGTTTTATCTCCTTGCACCATTCCTGCTCTGGCCATGCTGCTCAGGTTCCTACAATGCACTCACAGTGGGAGGGGATCCTTACAAATTAAACTACAGCAGAACTGATTTTTTTGCCATTTCCCTTCCTACATTCCAGCAAAAATCTAATTCAAAAGGATTGCTCCATGGAGCAAACCTGCAGGACTTCCCAAACCCCCTTGGAGATCAGCCACACCCCTTGGGACAGAATTTTAAGGCTAAATTAACACCACCTGCACGAGAGCAACAGTTGTTAAAATCATGTTTCTCTGGAAAGCTGCTTCTGTCACATACAGACTTTTTAAAATCTTTTACTCATTGTTCAATCCACTGATCTGTTTCAGACTCATCAGTGTTCACTCAGACCTTCAGCTATCTCCAGGATACACAGAAACATCTGTGTCACTCAGTACTAGGCACCTGTTCTGTGATATATAAAAAGCCTCAAAAATGTAATTAAAAGTACATAAAATACATTAAAATATATAAAATACATTGCATCCCCAATGTGAAAATCTTACACAATCTTTAAAGTTTGGGGCTTTTTTTTCCTCTCATTGTTATCCAAAATGCTTAATGATAATTGTCCCAATAATTGTCGCCAATTTTTGAGACAACTACACTTCAGCCTTTATTTGAAGGGAGTGATGCTTGATGCCTTGACAAGCTCTCACAGAGTTTTAGCAGCAACCAGGGACAGGGCAGGGTTAAAATATTGTCTTGTATGGTTTAGCCTGACAAAATACTCCTGGAAAGGAACGTGTCTGACCTATGGCAATATGGCTGTGAGGTGTCTGCTGAGCACTCAGGCACAGAACTGATCAGACTCTGCCCAGGAGCCATTCAGTTCAAGAGCAGAGATCCAGGAGCATTCCTGCTGGGTTTTGGTTCTGCCAAAGAGAGGTTCTGCCCTAAAACTCCCATCTTGCTCTATATATATCACTATATTCTAAACCCTTAAACTCTGAGTTTCCCAGCCTGTGATATCACACACTTCTATCCAAACTCCACAGCCACAATCCCAGTTCTGTCATTCCATTTTGGAAGCTTCTCCAGGGCCTCAGGTCAATGCAGTGTTCTGCTGGGGGTCAGTGCCTGGCAGCACAGAAAGTGGAAAATTCTCAGCATCCAGAACCCCAACACATTCCTACTTTGTTGTCCAGGAAAACTTGCCCCTTGTCCCTCCAAAACACAGCACAGGGCTGGCCTTGCACTTCTCCACAGTTCTTCCTATTTTCTTTCAAAGCTCTGAGGGAAAGGAGATTAAAATCAATACCTGGGGTGTTTATGAAATGTCACCTGGGCACTGCAGGAATCCCATTCTGTTCATCAAAGGTGAGACTCAATTTCTCTGTCAAAATATTTACCCAAAAAAGGATCCTCTGCCAAGGTGCTGGTATCCCATTTTGTGAGCATTTCCAAGCAGTTTTTCAGTTGGGACAGAGGGGTTTTTTCAATGCATTCCAGACTGGTTTGGAATTGGAAGGGAACTTAAATCCCATCCAATCACATCCCCTGGAATGCAGGGACACCTTCCACTGTCCCAGGCTGCTCCAAACCCTGTCCAACCTGGCCTTGGACACTTCCAGGGATCCAGGGACAGCCACAGTTCCTCTGTGCCAGGGCCTGCCCATCCTCCAAGCCAGGAATTCCTTCTCAATATCCCATCCATCCCTGCCCCCTGGCAGTGGAAGCCATTCCCTGCATCCTGTCACTGCCTGCCTGTGTAAAAATCATTCTCCCACTTTTCTATAAGCCCCCTTGAAGTCCTGAAAGACAAAGACAAGGTCTCCCAGAGCCTTCTCTGCCTGTTTGACCTCTACACACAACTCCTGTAATTAAGGCCTCACCAAACAATCAAGTGCAGCTCCACAACCACCTCCATGCTGAGGCTGAGGTCAGGTAACACCTGAACTCCCACATTCTTCTTTCCAAACCCAAAGAAACTCAGTTCTGGAGCAAAACTTCTATTTTCTGTCAAAATTTCCCAGATTTTGTGGGAAGTTCTGAGTGTCTGTTGCACCACCCTGACTAACCCAGGGTTTCTCTTCTCCTCTCACTGTTCCAGCAGGAGCAGGGGCAATTCCAGAGCCTCAGGAAGGAGCTGCCAGTGCCCACCCCTGGCAGGGGATAGGACTGTTTATTCTCCCCTGATTGTGTGGGATTTCAGCAGAGCCACACTCAGGGGACCAGAGCAGTGTCACGTGTGTCCCCAAGCAGGGCTGGCTGCCAGGACCTGAACCTGTGGTTCCAGAGAGTCTACATGTCCGTCTGGGAAACCCAACCTGCTGCCTGGAGCATGAAACCATCCCCAGTTTAAACCTCCCAGCCTTATTCCTCTGGAATGTCCCTTTGGATGAGTGGAATAGCCAACCCTGCTGGATAAGCACATGAACTGGATGCTTTGCCTAAAATGATCAGAAGTAAAATAACTCTGCTGGCATTTAAATCACCAGAATTCCCTGCAAAGGCAGCACTGGAGATGAGCAGGAACATGGGTTATTCCATGTGCTCCCACATCCAGTCCCATTGCAGAGGTCACCTCTGGCAGTTCAATGAAAAAGTTGTCACATGGACATGTGGTCACGTGGCCATGATAAACATGGATGGGATTCCACATATTCTGTAACAATTAATTGGGAATGTTGCACCCACAGAGCTGCCTGAGCAGAGAAGGAACAATCTCAAACAGTTTTAACAATTGCCAAGTGTTGATTTTTATGAAGGCCATTGAACACTGTCGTGATGAATTGTCATTGACAATATTTTATTCATTTTCCCAACTACCAACTGCTGGTTCCTTTGGTGTTTTGTTTTTTTTTTTTGCTTGGGTCAGGGTTGGGATTGAAAGTGTTCAAGATGGTATTTCATGTTCAGATTTAGATGTTTATTATTTCTCATTTATGTCACAGTCTTACAAGCTGTGAGCTCTACAGCATTTCATTAACAAGCTACAAAATGGCCCTGTATTTATCTCTACAAGATCTTTTAAGGAAAAACTATTTAATTAAGAAATGACACCTAAATTATTTTTACTTTTAATCTAATAACTAATTACTTATGTCTTGTAATGTGGACTTTTCTGTCTAATTACAAAATACTGCCCAAACTCATGAAGAAGGAGGTGAAGAAGAAGGACTAGCTACGGTTCTAAAACCTCTATCTTAGTTTTATACATGTTACTATATTCTAAAACATTAAACTCTAAGTTTTCTACCATGTGGTCTTAAACACTTTTATTTAAACTACACACTTATAATCTCAGTTCTATTAATTTTGGAAGCCTTCTCCATGGCTTCAGGTCAAATGTAGTGTTTCCTTTCAGCACAGAAAGTTCAAAACTCTTTGTATTTAGGGTTCTAACAGCCAATTGCCTTTAAATATCTTTCAATCACTGGTGATTAACAGCTGCAATAACTAGAATTGGGTCACTGCAGCTTTATCCCCACTTTCACACCTAAATCTAAACAACTGAAAATCAAATCAGAAACAAAGAAGCAAAACACACCTTTCATTTCTGCAGCAGTAGCACTGCTCTAACCCTCCAGAGGTAATTATCATCCTTAATAACTCCAGGTATGATTGAGGCTTTTAACAAAAGGAATGCTGCCGTGGAAGCCTCTGCCACGACTCAGAATGTGACTGCTGTGAAAAGTTGTCAGCTGAGGAAGAAATGTGCTTTATTAATGATGGGTACGTGAGGGGATGTGCAAACTCTGCCCACAAAGAGCTGGGAAAGGTGACATTTTTTGGCTTTTACAGGGAGGAAGTTGCACAAGAGGCCCCAGGCAAGGCTGAAGGGAAGGACTTGGAACCATGACCTCAAAATCAACAGGTTTGGCAGAGGAGGGTTTGGGTCGGGGTTATTTGTGGGCAGGAATGGATTTCCTAAACATCGAGCAGCAATGTTTCTAAATATTATTGTTTAAACAACAGCTCTTTCCACATCCAGTGTTATTGGATGCTGCAAGCAACAATCAAATCAACAACCCACAGTTTTGAGATTGAAATGAGTCAAATCAGGCCCAGTTTATCAGGTAAGATAATTCCATTTGTTGGACACTATCAATTCTCACATTTCCTATTGAATAACTCATGCAACCATTTTTATTTCAGCCCTGGGAAGGGCGCTGCTGGTGTTGAGTTTGAAGAAATCAGGGATGTTAATAAATGCCTGAAATAAAGGAGCTGTTCTTTGTGAGTTTTTCCCAAAGGATTCTGTGTAACTCAGCACCAGGCTGCTCTTCTGTGTTTAAGACATGGAGCAATCCAAAATCACCCACTCAGAAATGAAACAGAATTGCAAAAATTTACACCAAATTATGTTATTTCCAGACAGTAGCACAGTACACCTGTAAGGATGTGATCAAAAATTAGGAACATCCACATATCCAAGTAACAGTCCCAAAAAGAAAATTCACCTGATCCTGAGAGATGCTCTGCAGATTGCTTTGTATTTGGAATTTCTAAAGCAAATACCAAAGCAGTGATTATGATCTGCTAATGACTTTTCCACCTACTCCTTGAAACTGTTTAACAACCTCGAGGTAAAAGTTTGAACAGAAACCATTAGTTTGCCTGGGATACTTTCTCTGGAATTTTTAAAAACACTTTTTTTTTTTTTCTTTTTAGGAGGAAGATTATAGCAAATAATAAAAACTCTGAAAATTAACCTTGCAAAACATTCCTGCTGGAAACTCCTCCCGTTAGGATGAGGCTGTGCCAAGCCCAGCAGTGGGGATTGCTCCCAGGGGAGCCATCAGCTGCAGGGCTGGAGCTCTACAAGCTGCCCTTTCCCTGGAATGGTGTTCACATGTGTGCAACGTGCAGGGAGAACACAGATGGATCTATGGAGGATGAAGGAATATTGTGCTGTGCAATTATTTATGATGCTACAATGTTTTTCACTTTTTTGTAATATTCCTGACCACTGCTGCACACTGGAATGAAAGCTAAGCCGTGGCTTTCACCCACCCTTGCCTTCCTGACATTTACATATTTGCAAAAATTATTCCTAAATACTACAACAGGTCCTATAGAAAACCCTTTCTCTTTCTCTCTGTTGTGTAGTGAAAGCCATAAAACTTTTTTTTCTTTTTTCCTTTTTCTTTTTTTTTTATTATAAAGGAAGCCTGGGACAAACTGGGAAAGGAACAGGTATTTCCTGAATCTGCCAAGCACTGATGGCTTCCAGAAATGATCCCAAATTCACCTTTTCCATAAGAAGAAAGGAAAGCTGTTTGACACACAAAATACAGGATCACAGAACCCTGGAATGATTTGGATTGGAAAGGACCTTAAAGCCCATCCTGCTTTGTGCAGGGACACCTTCCACTGTCCCAGCGTGCTGTCCCAGCCTGGCCTGGGACACTGCCAGGGATGGGACAAATCTCAGAAATATCAGATAGATCAATATCAGAAGTCACCATCCACCAGAAAAAGGGATTGTAAGGATGTGAGAAGAAAATTAGAGAAGGTGGGGCAGAACATGCAGAAATAGCATCAAAGTTGTGCAAGAAGTGAAAACAAAGGACCTCAATGCAGCATTGACTGAGGGGAGAATTCCTCTGGGAATGATCATCACATTATTAAGGAAAGGAAATTCTGACAGAGCTGATTGAATCCATATTCCTGACAATTTGTATTGTACATACACCAGGTATAGCAGCACAGCTCACAATTATGCTGTTCACCAACAGAATGGGGTAAAACTCCATGAAACAAAATCTAATTTTTATATTTAAAATCCACAAACCTCAGTGATTGTTGTGCCTTGAACAAGTGGTCAGTGTGAATTCTCAGTAATTCTCCCAGTCTCACTCTTCCAGCACTCTCTGCTCCACCACAAATTGTGTGATTATAAAAAGTGAGCTCAGAAATTTTCTGTTGAGGGGGTTTTTCTTCCAGCAGGGAAACACCAGAGATCACCAAGCTTCTCCACAAAGAATTCATCTCAAATCAAGATAGATCTCAACTTTGACACTAAAAAAGTGCAGGGAAACAGATTAGCTGGCAGCTTTTTAAGCAGCTGGCAGGGAATAACTATAAATTCACTTCTCCCACTGGCTCCCAAGGAAATTTGCTTTCCTGATTACTGGAAAGAGACTCATGGGGGAGGCTGGTGCAATCAGAACATTCTGTGGTGCAGCAGCACTCCAGAGCTTCAGAAATCCTTGCACTGAGGTTTAAACCACAGGGACACAACTTTATTGTCTAATTATCCCTTTGAAACTTTGGATGGAGTTGTTTCAAAAGAAATAAACTTAGGTCCCCATGTTTATTTGGTCCCACCTTTGTGGTTTTTAGTAAAATCTTTTTCCCCATTCCCTGTAACAGCCACACAGGTGGGGGTTTGCAGTTCCTGGCTGCAAGACATGACAGCAAATTGTTTCATTTTAACTCACAGCTCATAATTTTAAATTTTGTTTAATTTTAATTTCACATCCCAGCTATTTCCAAGGAAATAAACAAGGCAGGGAGACGCTGCCACTCCTAATCCCCCTGCTGGTGCCAAGGTCACGGAGGGAAGGCCGGGTCAGTGCATTAAGTCCTGAGTGCCAGTAATAGCTGCTCTTGCTTGGAGATGTCACTTTGCATTTGTCTGGAGAAGTCAGCAGAGGAGTTCAAGCTGCCCTGATGGAGGTGATGAGCAGAGTGTGCCATTTTTAATCAGTAAATTGGTTTACAGGAGCAAACTTTCTGTTCATTTGGCTCGCAGCATTAGAGCAATGTGCAAGAAATTTCATTTTACATCAGAATTATTCTGTTCGCAAAGAACTTGCCACATGCAGGCTCTTTTTGTATATTCCTAATTCAGATCCAGGCTCTGGGCTTTATCTCAGATGTGAGGTGATAAGAAAACACCCCAGCTGCAGTTAAACAGGGGAGGTAAGAGCCAGGCTAACCCACACTGTCCCATCCCTTCTCCAGTTTTCCAAAAAGGGCAGTGCTTATACCTCCTTTTCCTATGAATATCCAATATAATTCAGATATTTAAATGTCTTGGGCTCCTTTAAATCACAGCATTATCAGAAGGCTTCAAAATACGTCTTAATAAAGTAAATTTTTTGTCTGTTTGCATTTGTTGGGGGATTTTTTTAATCATCCTTGTTGTGCAATGTGGCGAAACGTCTGAATTCCCAGCATTGCTTCTGGAGTATTTTCTTCCTGGGAAGGAACATAAGAGGTGAAAGAATGGGAAGAGCTGTAGGATCTCTGCTCACTGTGTGCTCTGATGGCCTCAGGAGTGCACATGTTGACTATAACCAGATGGCTGCAGGCTGCTAAAATATTCCCATCTCCAGCACTGCAATATTGCAGTGAATCCTGCTTTTCTCAGCAGTGACACTGACTGCTCCGTGCCCCTGCTTTTGCCAAGTGTCCCATACAAAGCTGCACAGTGACTTCCAACCTTTCCAAACCTTTCAGCCCTTCACACCTCACCCCCACATCCCCAGCTTTGCACCAATTCCAGCTTTCCCCACACTTGGTTACAAACCTTCTCATGGACACAGTTTTGCTGGTAGGAAAGGGTTTAGTTAAGTCATCCTCTTAATGAGCAAACCCAGCACAGCAATGTCAGGGCTCAAAAATTATCTGCACAGCTTTAAACACAGAATCTTTTATCAGAGCACAGCCAGGGATGTTAGGAGAGTTCTAACAGATTTAATGTATTTAATAATTTCACTAACATGTGGATTTAATAAATAACTGTTTCAGGTTAAAAGGTCCAGCTGGGTGTGTGTTCTATCACCATCTGTCAGAGGTGGGGCAGTTATCTCTGTTCATTGGGCAGTTTTTTTTATGTCTTCCACAGCCAATCCTCCCTCCAGGAGATCTCTGCTGTTCATGGGCCATTAATTATTAATTATCTTCTGTTCATGGCCAGTGAGTGTCCCTGCATGGCTGATCAAATTCCATCACCCCATTGGGAGATGCTCTGCCCAGGGGAGGAGCCAAGCATTCCTACCTGGATACAATCTGCCCCTGGAACACCACAGCAGCCTTTGCCCCCTGCATTCCCAGAGGAGCAGCTTTCTTCTGCCCTGCATTTTTCTCCTCCCCTGCATTCCCAGAGGAACACCAGGCCCATCTCCAGCAGCCCTGGTGCTTCAGAGGAAAACTCCAGCCTTGTCCAGGATCCCTGCTCCAGCAGAACCACAGCTGGCACTGCAGGAGGGCTGAGCCACCATGGAATGGGACTGTGCCACCACCCTGACCCACAGGGGGTCAGGGCCTGCTCTGACTCTGGCTGTGGTTTGTTTTCTTTTTTGTACTATTGCATTTGTATTTTTTTTAAATTTCCCTAATAAAGATCTGTTATTCCTACTCCCATATCATTGCCTGAGAGCCCCTTAATTTCAAAATTATAATAATTCAGAGGGAGGGGGTTTACATTTCCCATTTCAGGGAAGGCTCTGCCTTCCTTAGCAGACACCTGTCTGCTCAAACCAAATCAATAACACTGTAGGATATGAAAGGGTTGTGATGTCCAACGTGCAAGGGCAGACCTACAAAGAAACCCCGACGTCCCAGTGCCCCATCCCACTCCACTGCACCCAAATTCCTGCTTCCCACACCTCCTGCACCCCTTCCAGCCAGCCCCACTCCTGTCCACCTGAGCACCTCTGGATCTACCTCCTCAGCTCTGGTTCTCAGATCCTTCTCCCACTTCCCCTCCTCGTTTCCTATCTATTTCAAATTCTTTCCACGCTTCCAGGACCTCCACTGGGCAGAAGTTTCCTGGGAGTTTGGTCACTTCTGGAGTACAATCACACTGATAAATAGGAGTTTGCAAGGTCACATCAGTTTGTCACATCCTGGCTGATGGAATTATTCATTGTAGAGGACAAATTCTGCATGAGAGCCTCGATTATGCACCACCAATTCCATGGGACAATCCATGACAGGTCTCAGCCTCCTCTGGAAGGTGGAAATCATCCCATTCCAGCCAGATGGAAGAGACTGAATCACTTCTCTGATAGCTCACATCTCCCACAGAAAATAGTGGGCAGAAAAGATGATTAGCATTCCAGTTAACAGAGCCCAAAGCTATTAGTAATAAATCCATTAGAACTTTTAATTAAAACCCCGAAACTCGTCAGGCAAAATCCACCCCATACAATAAAATAAATTTATAATATCAGTAATAATTAGCAATGCATCCTGTAGGATTAAAAATCATTAAAATAATTACATTTTGAAGTATTTTTAAATAGGTAATAGACTGCTTCAAAGACACTAATAAAATTATATTCAGAACCTGTAGGCTACTGTCCAGGCAGGATATACTCTGAGCGTAGTCTAAAATAATGAACTTTCAAGTAATTAACAAGTAGCAGGCACTAGATAATTATTTTTAATGATTTTGCCTTCCTTCTTGAAGATTACAAGGATTTGGGGCCCCTCTGAGCAAAATTTGGAGACAGTCACACTTTGTGTGTTTCCCAACATCTAAAAAGAAACAGACTCTAGGTATTCCAAGATTACAGGAGCACACAAATAGTCTGGAGTCCAAAATTCCTACTGAGGAAAATCAAAAGTCAGTTCAAATATCAGTTGTCCAGGGTGATAAGAACTGGTTTTACCTGCAATTGCCAAAATTCAAGTTGTGTTATAAAAAGGCTCAATGGACTTGGTCAATATTAGTCTAAAACCACAGGGAAAACAAGTCTGCAGGATGAATTCCTGAGCTGGTTGGAAGTTTAGGGGATTTTCCTTGTTCTCTGCTTCCAGAATTTTTGTAGAAAATATGCAAAAGCCTGAAGGAAGGGAAGAGAAGGATACAGCTTCCATGAAATGAAAGGTTAGGGGACAGAGCTCCACATTTCCAAAGCAGTTCCACTCCACTGTGGCTCCTTCCCAACCCTGAGCTGAGCAGGATTTCTGGAAGCTCCTGGGATCTCAAGTGCTCCACCCAGCCCCAGTCTGCCAAACTGGTTCATAAACAACCCCAGGCAGAGATGGATGGAGCTGCAGGACAGCTCCAGCCTGAAAACCTCCCAGTAAGAAACAACTTCCTGGGAAAATGATCAGGTGCAGGGGAGTGGAAGTAGCTTACCAAAATTAAAGCTTAATTAAAATATGAGGAACAGACCAACATTAAATGGACAAGCTGGACCTTTAGTACAAGCTTAGATGAAATGATACCACTTTAAAAAGCTCTTTGTACAGCACTAAATCTCCAAAATTCAAAGCCCAGAAGCAATGGATTACTTTGCCCAAAATAAAGATTTGTCTCAAGACTCAATTTGGGGTTGAAAGAGAGCTACTAATTTTTAAATTTCCATTAAAAATTCCAGAATAATGCAACAGCACTGCCAAAGCAGCATGGTCAAGCATTCTCAGGTGTTTATCAACATCCCCTTATCATTTAGATTATCTGCAAGCAGAACACCAGGTGAGATTGGCAGATGTTTGGGGCTGAGGTGCTGACAACAGCTCAAAAATGCACAGCCGGAATTGTCCTCAACAAGGAGAATTTGGATAATAAAGCACCTGAAAGACATCAGCAGGTGGCTCCTCCTCCCCTGTTTAATGTGATCAATGTGAATTCACCTGTTCCTGAAGACATTTGTCTGATTTAATCATTTTTTGTTATCCCAGAATCATTGAATGGTTTGGGACTCCTTTCACTGTCCCAGGCTGCTCCAAGCCCCATCCAGCCTGGCCTTGGACACTTCCAGGGATCCAGGGGCAGCCACAGCTGCTCTAGGAACCTGTGCATCACCACCCTTCCAGCCAGGAATTCCTTCCCAAGAGCTCAACTATATTCCAATCAACAACTGGGCCAAAAATTAAAATTTTTTGACACCATCCACTGGTGTTTCCTGGATATCCATCCAGTACCAAGGCTGCACATCCACACAGAGACCGAAAATCAACAGGCAGTGCTAATAAGCAGAATGTAAAACAGTCATTAAAGGCAAATGTAATGAACTGTTAAGTCTAGACTATTCCACAAAGACTGGCAATAGGCTGGATTTTGAGCTCTTTTATGATGTGTTCTGGAAGAAAAAGTAACCAACATGAAAATGATGTCTAAGAAAATAAAAATCCCTCAGAAGATGTTGCAGTTTTAAGGAAGAATGATAAAAAGTGTTATAAAAAGGAATAAGAGAGAAAGCAAACTGATAGAACAGGATGAAAAAAAAAACCCTAAAAATAAATTTATCTGAAATGTTTCTTTATGAGAAAAGTAAAATAAATAAAACCCAGTCATCAAGGTAGTGGTGAAGAGCAGCTCTGCGAGTGAGAACTGAGCTTGGCAGGAAAATAAAACTGAAGTGATACAAACTTGCATATGCTGAGACTCCAACTGAGAATTGTCATTACCACAAAGATTCAAATTAATGACAGGAGACTCATGCAAGAATAATAAAAAATTTAAGTGGGCAGGGACAAATGAGAAATCATTACAACTTTGAAAAAAACCTCAGATGTAGACAGCATAGCTTAATACAACTCTGAAAAATTGGGGGAAAATGAGTCCTGCCTATTCATTTTCGATGGGATAAATATTAGTGCTGCAATTATATTTCACTCCCTGGAGTTCTGTCGTTGGCTTTATGGGGCAATGACTTGACTTAGAAGCAGGAAGGGAGAAATTTAAGGTACAATCAGAAAGCAGCTTCAAGTTTGACTTGTTAAATCAGTTGGCAGTGGGGTATTTTGACGTGAAAAGACCATGTAAAGGAAATTGTGGAGTTCAGCACGTGGTGCTTGCAACAGCCTGGAAAACAGCCTGGCAAAGCCATGGCAGGTGCAGTCCTGCCCTGTTAGCTGGGCTCAGTGCTCTCAGCAAACCTCTGGGGCTGGGAAATTCTCCAGTTCTCTGCAGTAAAGTTCAATGGATTGAACTTGAATAGATTGAATAGATTCGATTTTTTCTGAAAAGCTCAATAGATTGTCCAGAGCCAAAGCTGGTACCCACCAGCACTAATTCTAAAAATGGTCCCAGCCCCATCACAGCCTCTGTGCCCTTGTCCATCCCTGCTCTGTACTCCTCTGGCTCTCAGTCACCACCAGGTTCAGTTTCCATCTCCTCCTGCTTAGCATGGATGGGATTGAGCTGGAATGAGACAGCAACACTCTTATTCAAACTACACACTTGTAATCTCAGTGCTATTTATCAATTTTGGAAGCTTTCTCTACGGCCTCAGGTCAAATATAGTATTCTCTTGTGGGTCTGTGCCTTTCAGAACAGAAAGTGTAAAATTCTCAGCATCCAGGGTTCCAACACCAGGGAGAGACTGAGGGAAACTTGTGGGTCCTGCACAGAGCTCTGTAAGATCCCAGCCTTTTGCTGGGACATCGCAGCAGAGAATCACAGAATCATTGGAAAAGAATTCCAAAATCATTGAGTCAAACCTGTGACAATCCCTACCTTGTCACCCAGCCCAGAGCACTGAGTGCAAATCCAGTCATTCCTTTAAAATTCATGGTGCACAGGCCTGCAAGGGAATAATGACCCAATTCCTGTCCCTAATTACTCCATTCAACAGAGAAGCTCATTTAGAATGTGAGGTATCTGTGATGGTGCTGGGTATGAATGTGCTGTCACCCCAAAATGAGCAGCACAGCCCTCCTCAAGCAGCAGTCCCTGATGATGGAAAGCCTCCCCTGGATCCCAGAAGATGTGAGCAGAGGGAAAGCAGCACGGCAGAGGCAAACTGGGCACTACTGGGAGCTTTGGAGGAGCCTCAAGCACTTGCCAGGACTCAGGCCCAAAGCTGGAAGGGTTCCCCTGACATCACACCCAGAGCTCAGCCCTGCAGAGCTGTCACTCTGTGTAGAGCTCCAGGATGTTTCCCGAAGCACAGTAATTCCTGTATCCAGCCACTCCTGTCATTGGATCAAGTCCAGCCACTTGAGGGACTGGGGAAAAACAGGCAGTAATCGAGCTCAGGGTGGGATTTTTGCACTTAAAGCAGAATTATATGGACTTACATCACCTCTCCACCTGAAGCAGGCTCATATTTACCAGGGTGGTGTGAAAGACCCTGGCCATCTGGGATTTTTATTGAAAGAAAAGACCAAGCCTAAGAAGCAGCTAATACTCACTGCAGCAGCTGTGCACTGTCTCCAAGGAGAATTATGGGACAGGCATTGCATGCGTGGCATTGCTCTGGGAGGATCTGATTAGGCACACTTTGGTGAGGAGAAAAATGTTCTCCATCAAATAAACACGTGGAGAAGGGAATTCTGGATGCATCCTCACACGTTTTCCTCTCTTGCAAATACAGGGTGATTCCAGAAACTCCTTTGTTGGTTTTTGTAGAAGTAATTAATTCTGGCTATAGAATAGGCAGTGGAGCTAATTACAGATGGAAAGTATCTATAAAATGAATTAAAATTCACAAGCAAGCATTGCTAAAGGAGTTGACCATTTATTTTTAATGCTTTTAGGAGCATCTACACTTGCAATGAGGAGAATAACAGCATCCAGCAAAAACTTCTCTTTTGAAGAATATAATTTTAAAAAGTGAAATATGCAGTGTGAGTGCATTTAAGATGTTATCTTACATGTTCTCAAGCTACTCCTGACACATATGGTACAAATTCTGTTGTCTTTGAAGTCATAAGCTGACTGTGACACTGGAAATATACTGAGGATTTAGTTAAATTCTACCTCTACCTACATAAAGTTGTAGAAAATACCAATTACTCCTGAATTTTGTTAATTATTTATATCTATCTAACTGTCTGAACTGAAAATAAATAAATTCTGTTGCTGGAATACAATTCTCAATTTCTGCAGGCACCACAATTAACTCCTGCACAAATATCGCAGCTGTAAAATTGTGTTACACCCCTTGTGATACAGCTGAAAACCCCAATTATCTAATGTCTGCCACAATCCCCATATTCTGAATTTCTCTAATGCACAAAGCCTTTTTCTGATGTAATATTTTTAAACACCTGCAAAACTTAATGAATGGACCCCATATATTGTGCATAAATGCACATTCCTTTCTGTTAATAGAAGGAAAAGATTTTTCTGTGGGATTGATTCTCCAAGTTTTTGAGAACTGCTCTAACAGATAGATCCCAGCATGGAAGAATTAAGGATGCCAAGGTTTGTTGTTTTAATCCCAACAGAAATGAGAAAAATAATAGCAATTCTCATTTATATAATTCTTTTGTACATGAGGGTGCCTGGTGCTTACAAATCACCTTGGATGGTAGTTTTTGTTCACGTGGCACTTTTCTAAAATTGAAGAATGAACAAATGGGAACAAACAACCTGCAATAAACAAGTGGCCGTTCTTTTCTTCCAAAGATTTTATACATCAGTGGCTTGAAATAATATGGATGCTATTTCCAGCCACTTAAAAATAACTCCTAGTGCAGTATTTTCTTGTTACTATTGAGGGTGGGAGCAAGAATAGCTTTCCAAAAGAATATTTGGCATAGGAGCAGTGTGCTGTATTTTTTTTAATAAAAGATCTCATGACACAAAGGCATCTGCGACTCAAGGACATGGAAATTCAGCTGGAGCCCTCACAGGAAAAATGCACCTTATATCCCCCAAAATTCTTTATTGGTAAAGGACCATTATAAATAATGATGTGGGATTGAAAATATTAAATGGACTGCAACAAGTTGATTTATGGTAGCAAATATAAGCATACTTACAGGCTATTAACACACTACTCAGTGTAGTGTTTACTACACGAGTGTAAATAAATTTCTTCCAGTAGATCTTTATTGGGACCTGCCAGTCTATTTCCACTTGAGACTCAGCTGATTAGATCCTGACCTGGTACAAAATAAAATAATTGACAGGATTTCTTTATAGTGAACTTAGAGAATTAAAAATAAAACAAACTGCACTGGCATTAATTCCTTTGTTGATGATTAATTAAGAAGTGCTTTCTGCCACTCTTCATTCTTAGGCAGCACAGGATTCTTCCCAAGAATGTCAGCAAGTCCCCACTGAGCCCTCTGATCCTCCAGAAAGCTAAAAGTGTTATGCAGGGTTACCAGGATGCCTGCAGGGACCCTGGGCACACAGCACCCAGCAGTGACTCCGTAAGGACAGCCCGGCTTAAAAAAGAGCCCGAAAGAAATAGGAAACTGCAGCAAACCCCAAAAGGCTGCAATGACCTCACCCCGCATTTCAGGAGTCTCTGGAGTAGCAGGAAAGAGAATATTGGGACTATTTTGGCCCCAGCTATGCACAGGGGGTTGGTTTGCTGTCTGCAGGGAAACCTGGGCTGTGGGAATGGCTTTGGAGTGACCCAGTGCCACAAGGAGCAGCTACAGCGCTCAGCGGGCTCAGGGAGCTGAGACTCCCTGAGTCCCTGAGGAGTAGGAGCACCTCCCAAAATCTCACCTGGAGACCACTGCAATGGTTGGGAGATCCCACAGGAGCACCTCCCAAAATCTCACCTGGAGACCACTGCAATGGTTGGGAGATCCCACAGGAGCACCTCCCAAAATCTCACCTGGAGACCACTGCAATGGTTGGGAGATCCCACAGGAGCACCTCCCAAAATCCAGCCTGGAGATCACTGCAATGGTTCAGAGATCCCACAGGAGCACCTCCCAAAATCCAGNAGCACCCCCCAAAATCCAGCCTGGAGACCACTGCAATGGTTGAGAGATCTCACAGCAGAACCTCCAACAATCTCACCTGGAAATCATTGTATGAAACCAGTGAAAGGTTTAAAAAGTGCAGCTCTGGCTGCAGTTCAGTCTGGCTGTAGTTCCCCACTCTGCCCCATACACACCCATCTGTCATTTCAGTACATCACCAGGTACCATTTCTCACTGAATTCCTGCATTCTCCAGCTACATTTCAGTACAAAAACTGTGAAATGTTTAATTTGTACCTGTGCTGGGAACCAGTTAAGAGAGATTGGTGGAGCTGAGCAGGATGGAGGCAGGCAAGAAACACTTCCGTTACTCTGTCAAGGTGAATCCCACGGGAATTCTGACTCAGGGGTGACTAGGGTGGAATCATGGAATTGTTAAGTTTGGGAAACACCTGTGAGATCAACTCCAACCATCACCAGTGTCCACCACAATCCATATCCTCAAGTGCCACATCCATACATTTTCTGAACACTTCCAGGGATGGGGACTCCACCACTTCCCTGAGCTGTTCCAATGTTTTACAGCCCTTTCCTTAAAGGAATTTTTCCTAATATCAAATTTAAACCTTCCCTGGCACAACTTGTTGCCATTTCCTCAATTGTTACCTTCGGAAAAATTTACTTTGGAAAAAAAATTGCTTTGGAAACAAAACTGATGTTGTGGATTTTGATTTTCTTTTATCAAAAGACAGCTCTTGACTTCATATTCCATTCTTAACCCTCATTTAATAATCCAGAATATTTATATAATGAAATAGTAATTCATAACAATCATGCTGACTCTCAATGATTCAAAGACATTTTCCTATTCAACCATTTCCACTCTATATCTAATAATTATAAATTTTAATGATCCTAAATATCTCCTTAAAAAACAACTGGACAGAAATTGCATGGAAGAGAACATAAATTACATCAGCTGATAGAATTCAGACAGAAGAGACAGATTTTGGGGCCCTTCCTCAGGAGCAAAAGTGCCATAGAACTTTTTATATTGCTACAAGTGTGTTTTTCTGATTTATGGTTTTTAAGATGAGATTTTGAAATGTAAATGTTCATAATTCACTTGTCAGGTATGACAATATCTGCTGTAGAGATAAAAGGGGAGGGCAAACCTGGGATCTCACTGTGATTAGTAAAGTACTACGGGGAGCAAACCCCCAAGGAGTGCACACTGCCAGCAGATGGAAAAATTCCTGTGCTAAGATGTTTGGAAGTAACAAAAAATGTGGACAGGCAGGAAAATTGAAATTCAGATCTCCCAGCTCTGAATTCAAAACTGTATCAATGGATCTGGATTGATTATTCAGACATAGCAGCCAAAAATCACTTAGCAGGGAACAGAATCTACTGCAACATTCCTGCAGCAGCCTTTGGAATCTTTTCTCCATGGACCAAAAAAACTTCCCATTTCAAGAGCTCATGAGAAAGACAGTAGGCCACTATTCTATTTTCTTAAGTTTTAGAATAATGAGACTTAATTTCTTGCCTAGAAGCAAAGAAAGGGCATTTTTATGGCAAATCATTTTATGTAATTCTGTATGAAAAACCAGGTTTTTCATTGAACTCAGATTGCCAACAAAAGCCCAGGGATATATCAAAACCTGTCCTCAAAAGCAGGGATTTTAATCCTGATTTATAGGATTTCTCGAGGCACAAAGCCTTAATCATTTCTTTTAATATCCCAAAAAAATGGAGAATTCTTGTGAAATACATGTGATAGAGTGTGTGGACACAGCAAACATGAGTTCAGCCACTACCCTTAACCTACAAGACTCAGACACAAGAAAGAAATTAAGACATGAAGCAAATGTTTCTGTCAATCCATGCCCAGGATGGATCCTGAAGGATGTTGATGTCAGCAACAGAAGTGCATAAAGCAACAGAAAAAATACGAAACTTACCACAAATTTTAAGCAAAACCTGGAATTTTTTGTATAATTATTAATAATCAGGGCTTGTAGAGAGTTATGGATTACTAAACTCTCACCAGCCAAGCAATGGCAGATTTCAGCATTAATGGATGGAGAGAATGGATTCCCCAGTAATTCCAAGGGCAGCAGAACCTCAGCTTGAACTGTTACCCAACCTCTGCTCTCAGTGCCAAAGGTGGTGAACTTCAGCATCCTCAGAGTGAGTCACAGTTTGCACAATCAGGAAAACTCTCGGGATGAAAAGGACTGGACAAGTCATTCCCAGCACCACAAGTGCTCCAGGGCTGGAACTGCATGGAAAAATTCCCTCTTACTGAAAAAACAAAGGATGCCTGTGGAACATTTGGCTCTGCATCCCAGCTCTCCCTCCACCTGTTATCTGTTATTTTTGGCAGCAGTGCTGGGGGAGTCCAGTTGAAGTGTGGATTTCACTGCTCAACCTGTTGGCAAATTCCATCAAGGGGGGTTTCTCCGTGCCTGGTGTCATGGCAGGGAAGTGCAATCCATAAGAAAACAGGAAAATCAGAGGTGTGAGCCCCTGTGGTGGCATTCCCTCCCAGGAAAATGTGGAACTGGGAGAAGGAAGCCACAGGATAAATTCTGCAGTGCTGTTTATGTCTCTGATCTCTCCCCATTTGCTGCTGCTGCTTTGGGGTCTTTTCCCTTTGGATGCTGTTAAGATGGCCTAAAATTAGAATAAAACTCCTGAGCTGAAGACCAAGATAGATTTTTTGCACTATGGACTGGTATCAACAAAATTCAATTTCCAAGTGGTTCTAGTGATGCCAGCAAAGGGAAACCATGAAGAGAATATGGCCCTGACAAAATCCCTAACTGGGGCTGAATAATATTCATCACCTCATTCTCCTGGCTGGGGATGTCTCCAAGGCCTGTAACACCTCCAGCTCCTGCAATCAGCCCTTTAGGATCTTCCTGAACAGGAGTCTGTACCCTGAGCAGTGGTTTTGTGTGTGTTTTTAGGGTTTTTGTTTCACTTCAATAGCCACTGATGGTGATTTAAAAATCTATTCATGCTTTTGGCCTCCGCAATCTCCTGCGACAGCGCATTCTAAAATTTAATTCCGTGCTATTTAAGAACACTCCACGTTTGCATACTGCCTGTTTCTTGTATATGAAAAAGGATGAAAAATGATGTTCTGTGCACCTTTCCCACACTATTCATGAATTCAGAGGCTCCCCCCATAACTCTGCATTTCGTGTTCTCATTGCAGAGTGGAAAAATCCTAAAGAATCCAATCTCTCCTCACAGAGCAGTTGCTCCATAATTTTGATCACTGTGTGTGCTCACTGTGACATCTCAAGTTACTGTCTAAGCTTTGCAAGACCACGGGGCTGGTTTAAATAAACCACAGCTTTGCTGAAAATCAGAGGCACAGTTAAAAACCAAATTATAATAACAGCTAAAAACATCTTAAAAGTTGTCTCTTTTATATAAATACAGGGGAAAAGCAACACTCACAAGTGACTAACAGTGCTGTCATGTGAGATGTTGGTCCAAAGGTCTCTCATAGAAAAGTCTAAGTTATAAAAAGACATTTTATGGTGTAGAAAGTTATAAAAAGGTTCTCTCTCACACATGAGAAGGACGCTGCCCTTATCTGTAACTTGGGAAAAGCAGCAGCTCCAGACAGGTAAACTCTGGGCAGTGGGAGGGTACAAATTCCCAGTGGAGAAATACCCCAGGGAGCACATGGGGCAGTAAATCAGCCCCTGGGCTAAGGAGATCTCAGACAGGCAAAAAGCAGCAAGCTGGAACAGCTGTGGAAATGCAGAACAAATGGATTTGCCATCTCCTGACTCCAGGGATCCCAATACCTCTGCAGAGAACAGCATGGCGAAGCAGGGAAATTGGGAATTGTAATTGGATGTGCTAAACAAGTTAGGAACATCCAAAACGCTGCTTCATTTTAGTGCTAAATGTGTTTTGCTCAGAAAGGGGAGTGGAGATGACTGAAATTAACAGAACTCTGAACTGGGCTGTGTTTCACACAAGTGTCCCAGACCTGGCACTGACCATTGCCAGCAAAATCCATAGGATCTGCCTTTCCATACTTTTATTTACCACAAACCACAGAGTGCAGCTCAGAGGGACACTCCAGACTCTGATGGGGTCTCTGGTGTGACACAGAGAGCAGGGCAGGTCCTTCAGCCTGTGCAGCTGCTCAGAGGAACCCAAAGCAGCCCCAGAGAAGCACCAAGACCCCAGTGCAGCCATGGAAAAGGTGCCCAGGCACTGGGAGGGACTGGGAAGCGGGGGAGTCACCATCTCTGGATGAGCAAGGAATGACTGCACATGGCACTTGCTGAAAATGGGGTGGATGCCAGGCTGGACTCCATGCTCTGGGAAGTCTTTTCCAAGCTGGATGTTCTGGGATGCTGCTGCCAGGGCTGGAGTGTGGATCTGGGCAGCTCAGTGTGGCACTGCAGTGCCTGCCACCGGACATCCCCTGTTCCCAGGGGTCTCTGCAAAATAAAATAGGTAGGATGGGTCTTTTAAAAAAATAAAATAGGGTCTTTAGCATGGAGTTGGAAGGTGAGAGGTGCTGAGCAGTACAATTCCTACAGGGATGATGAGCTCCATGGCCTGCAGCTCCCAGGGCACATCCTGCAGCACCCAGGGCAAATTCCACTGGAACTGTGCTGGGAGCAGAACAGGGGTGAGAATTCACATTGCCCAAATTACAGCCCATAATAAGATACATTTTGGGTTCAGCTGACTGACTGGATTAAAATATCACTGCCTGGCTGGAGGTGTCTGCATTGCCACCTTTATTGTCCCTAAAACCAGTCGCAACCTCTCTGTCACACGACTTCCCAGGTAAATGGTCTCTGATCCATCCCTAGCACAAAGATCCAAGTTCCCATATCAATGGGAATGATATCAATTATATTATTGGGAATTATATCAATGATATAATCAATCAATACACTTCCAATATGTCAATAATTCACTTTAACCTCAGCCATTTGACAGAACTGCATTAAGAAACTCTATGTGAAGCTTTGTAATGAGTTTTTCAGTTGTTAATGTCTCCTGTATAACTCAAGGCCAAAACTGGCAATTTTTTTTTGTTAAATTAGAACTTCTTTTCATTCCAAAGAAGATTTTTCTTGAAAAATTACTTGAGGATGAAAAGCCTTCTTACAGTTCAAAAAAAAAAAAAAATTAAATTGTGTTTTTAAGTCATGACATGAAAAATTCAAAAATCCCTGAAGAGTTCAAATTCATAAACTGAAGTAAACTTTGAAAATGCACAGAGGGGTTTGCTCCAGATTGGCACATACGTTAGAGGTAATTAAGATTAATTTATGATAATGAAATTAGTAAAAAAAATAAGCAAGAAAAAAAGAGAAGGGAATCAGTACTAAATTTACTGACATTTGACTAAGACCTTTTTCAAAGTGTTCTCACAGAAATATCCAGTTTCAATCAATTTTACTGCAACTGTTTTCATGAAGGATGTTTGACAAGTGTAAGTACATTTAGACACCAAAATTATTTATTTTCATGTTTATCAAAACCAATATTCAGGATTTAACAAGTCTCCAAAATAGCAGAGTCAGTTAAGTAATAAAATTGATCATAAAAGTTTATTAATTTGCAGTTGTGATCAGGAAATGGGATTCAAATGAACCAGCTTAAATTAATTTCAAAATCTTCTCTTTCCCAACCATTAAATAAATTTTTAATGTGTCTAAAAGACTGTAAGTATTAAGATATGGCAAAAAAAAAAAAATCATGCTGAGCATTTCTGTGTACCACCAGTACATATTTCAGAATTGAAATTCTCCTTTCCTCTTCTATTCACCCATTTTAAGCAGAAATCACAGCTGAAAACAGCTGAGTCAAATATATTTTATTTGGTCTGTAATGAGCATTTTTAAATGCTTCCCTGACTGTTCCAAATAAATTACTTTGTAATTAGACCACTGAATTTGGAGTTGATTTGCCAATATCTGTGTGGATCATGGGACATTGTGTTTTTTATCAAAATTGCCTGAGATAAGGAGCACAGCAGGTTTCTGTTGCTGTGTCTTCTGAATTCAGGTGAGGTGGAATCCTTAAGTGTTATCAAATCACTCCCAGTTCGTTTTGAAATCCAAGCAACCTAAAAATAGGCTGAAAGAGTTTCTGGAAGAAGGAAAGTATGGAGTAAACTTATTTCAAAACAGAGTTTTCCCAGCAGAACAAATAATCTCTAAGGCAGGAGATGAGTGATGTGAAAAAGGATGATGTGCCATTAAAAAATCTTTATTTTATACTAAACAAGGTGTCTTGTAAAAGTATCCTTTTTCTCTTATAAAACACACAAGGATTAAAAATAATCAGTTCTGCCAATGATAACCTATTTTTGAATTATATTTATTTGCTGTGTATGCTATCATTGTTTACTTGAAGTGGCTTATAAAGCTGCCTAACAAAAAATAGCGTTATAATATTAAATTAGTAATTGATCAGCAGATACATGGGATTTTCTTCTCCTCAGATTACCTCTGACTTTGAACCAGATGAAGCTGTGCTGGATTTATTACAGGAAAGACTGTGGGAACTCTGAGGTTCAAGAAAACTCCCAATATGGGGAGTTCTGTGTCCCATGTCCCAGAACCTGCTGGGTGCATCAGTTTTGTGCTTCCAGAGGATCCATTCTCCTCCATGTCAGTTCAGTGGGATACTGAGATGACCCCATCCCATTACTTCCACTTGCTCTTCCTCATTTTTGGGGTGAGGATGATTGCTGTGCTTTCCAGGCAGTGCTAATAGTCCCTTCCTAAATAATCCCACAAAGGCAGACAAGGAGAAGAGAAGCAGCATTAATCAGAGGGAGCTGAAATGAGTAGAATTAGCACAAAATAGTCCAAAATAGAAAAGCTCTAGACCACAAGATGAGACTTGTTTCATTAGCTATAAGTAGCACCATGTGTAGGAGCATATAAAGTGTGGCTACATTTCAAATATAAAAATATTACCATGAGGCTTCTCCCTCCCACTCTATTATACTCTCCAAGAGAAAAGAGAGTAGGTAGACAATGAAATTCTTAGTTCACTGCCAAGAATTCCAGTGCAAACAAATTATCAAGAGAATCAGGTAAGAATAATGATGTGATATTGATAGAGAAAGCAGGAGCTCCGTATAAATTAAAGTTTAAAATAAACTGTAGGAGTGACAGAAGGAAAAGGTAAAAAGGCAGACAGAGAGATAGAAAGCTCAGTATTTTGACAGAGGAAAGGGATGGACACAGCAGGAATACACAGTGCAGGCTCTCTCCTCCTTGGATAACAGGAGCAGCAGCAACACAAGCCTCTCCTCATGGAAAAAACCAGGAATTTCAGCAGAAAGCAGCTCCTGATTGCCAAAATTAGCCTTTTGGAAAAGAGACTCTACTATTATCTTCACTAAGCAGTGGAGAGCAGAGGTGACTGTGCTGTTCCCAAGGAAGTTTGGGAATTGAGCAGCTCAGTCCATTTCCCGTGGCTCCTGGGAATATTCCTGTTGGCTCCTGAGCTGAACACACCAGCAGAGGTATTTTTACCCTGCCTGGCTTACTTTCCTTCCCAAGGTTATCCAGTGTGAAGTGATCAGGGCTGAAATCCCAATTCTGCTCCTTGAGCAGTCTCAGGGATCGTTTGCACTGACCTACTTTTCCTCCTCCTGGATGTTCCTGTGCCTTCCTCGGCTGGATGGGATCTAAATCCCCAGGGAATTCCCAGGAAATGCAGCTCCCCTCACCCACCAAGATTTCCTTCTTCTGCTGGAAACATACCTAGGAAGAAACTTGATCCTTCCCACAGAGAGCTAAAGGCAAAATCTGCCAAATTATAAATTATGGGATGATTTTTTTCGGTCATAAATACAAATTTCATCAGTTCCCTGAATTTGTAAAAGTGTTGGACAGAATCACATTAAAATCATTTAATGCCAATTGGAGCAGGAGACCCAAGGAATTCCAAAGAATCATTGTTGAAAGTGAAAATAATGACAAGAAAATGAAAAAATTAAGGAAGAATATGTTTACCAACACACTGAATGTGCTCCCACTTAAAGATGCTCCAAGAAGAAAAGTCAAGCACTTGAATAAAAAATTTCACCCAAACTCCTGAAGACATGAACAGAACTGATGCAAATCTTTTATATTATTTTCCCCCACAAAAGAAAAGTCTGCCTGTAGAAATGTTCTGCTTTCCAGCTCTACAGATGGCTTTTCATACAGAGAAAAGTAAAATTGTAAAATAAAAGTAAAAATTTAAAAAAGCAAAAGTTTAGCACTGGCCTTCATTCTTGTCAAGAGGAATGATTGGAAGTGAAGTTGAGCCATTAATGTGGATAATTCTTAAAGGAAAAAAAGAGAAAATTAAAAAAAAATATTACTTTGTGCATATGTAATGTATAGGTCTATATGTACATGAAATTAATTACATGTAAATTAAAGGAAAAACCACACTTTACACCAGAGGAAAAAATGTTCTAAAATTCTGATGACTTCCACATTTTACACACCTTAACATGATCACGTAGAAATTGGTAGCTCACAAAACCAAAATTTCTGTTATCCAAAGACCTGAACTAGATTTCATAAAATTAGGAGGGGTTTTGTTAAGATTTCTTCCCTCTGTTTTATTTTGTATATGTTATTTTATTGTATATTGGGGCAGCATAACTGTTTCTCAAATAAAACTAAACTAAAGATTAAAACGCCTTAATCCCCTGTGTCAGCAGACAAAAACATCAATAATTTTGATAGAAATGTCTTAGAGCTCATGGAAATTAATGCTATAAGGAGTGTAAATAAATAAATAAAATTTTTATATGTGTATATATGTATATATAAAGAGTATATACATCTATGTAAGAATGTTAAGCAGAGGCTGCACAATAATAAAGTTACATAGATTTGTCTAAATAGATTCCTGAGCGTTTAGCATGTAATTACCCTTTTCCAAATAAAAATGTACCATATTATTACTGGTTTACACCTCTGTCCTACCATGCAATTAGAGAGCCCTGCAAGACTGCACAAGATTTCTTGAACAGCCCCAGAAATGGTTTTTTGGGAGTGTCCCCCTGCCAGGGAGGGATGCTCAGGTGAAGTTTCCCCCCCGTGTCCAGGGTTTGTTTTGGAGGAGTTACACTTCTGTGATTCTTTAAGCTCTTTACAACTCCCTCATCTCATTTGCACTGCTGGAGATCTTTAAACCCACTCTCTTCATAGTTAAAAACAACATAACAAGATTAGGCTGGGAGCCAAGGAAATCAACCCTGTGCCAACCAGGCCTGGAATTCTAATTAGAGCATCGTTTGTATTAACCTCCATTTCCCACCAGAAGGACAATATGATCACTTCTGGGAGTGTAGCAGGGCAGGAATTATTGATTCCAGCAATGCATTGCAAGAGAGGAACCAGAAAATGTAATCTGAACAGTCTAGGTTTGGATTAATAAGGAGGTCATTCAGAGAAAAATATTAATTAATTAATTAATTAATTTTTAAAATCTATTAATTAATAGGGATGCTATTCACACAAAAATATATATTAATTAATAGGGAGATTATTCAGACAAAATATATATTAATTAATTAAATATATTAATTAATTGGCAGGTTATTCAGACAAAAATATATACTAATCTAAAAATGCCTCATAGAAACCATAAAACATAATCCTGACAGAACAGCTTGGGGGAGGCTATTCAGA
>VYZP01043744.1:250-23674 GCA_013400635.1 Hypocryptadius cinnamomeus
AAGTTTTGTTAAAATGCTTTTTAAATTCAAAGTCTTATTTCTTGATAAAATTTACTTTTCTGTTTTGAGAAATTGATTAAAAAACTACTGCAAGTACTTGAAATAGATTAAATAGACTTTGTAACACTTTTTTTTTTACTCCTGAAATCCTGTCTTGCTCATTTAAATGAGACTACAGCACACAATGCAGAGAAAATTGAAAACTGAAGCAAGAAAATCCAAGAAAATTGAAAAATAAAATTTTCAAAGAAAGAGACCAATCTCAATTGTTAGGACCTGGAAACTAATAACTGAATATTTTGCCTATTGTTTCATACTGTCACTTATTTATCACAGTGTCTTGATTACAATTCTTTCACCCAATTCTTTCACCATTCAATAGACTTTTGTCTCAAACAGCTTCTGCTTGAAAAGACAAATAAGTCCTCTAGAGTTTCAAGAATAGCTTTTGCTATTGATATGATGATAATCACAGGTGTACTGCTACTTAGAAGAACTTATGTATACTTTTTTAATGTATGCTTTTTATTTATTTTCCTTTATTTTTCCTGGTTCCTCAATCTGCTTGTTTAATTTCCTTACTGTAAAATAAAGTCAAAACAAAACAGTTTTTTGGGGTTTTTTTCTGAATCTGGCCATCTTCCTAGGTATGATCTGATTGATGCAAGAATTTAAGGATTGGGGCACAAGAGCTCACCTGAACTCAGGGAGCCCAGAAGGGCTGTGTAGGGCATGAAAGCAGGAAGAACTCCCAATTTCTCTCTTTCAAAGTTTTTCATTAAAGAAAATTGAGAAGAAGCCAAAGGTAAAACAAGACTTAGACAAAAACTTAGACCAGTACACAGTGTACATGCATAAGTGAAAAATATCCTTTTGACAAATACCATACATTCCTCAGCAAGTTTCAGTTTTACTAATGGGTGTTTGCTGATAAAACCAACTGTATTTCTCCCTGTATCTGTAGCAATTTTATGCCTCTCTTTCCAGTCTGCATGAGGTGTTGCTAAAATTATTCCCATTCCTCACCTGTTTTCACCCATGTTACTTTTGGTTAATAGTTGTGGCTCACCTTTTTCTGCTCACAGAGCTTGGTGAGGTAAAAAGACTTAAACAAGGTGAAAAGAGATGCCTTAAAAAACCTGACTTCTGTGAGCATGCTAAAGGGCAGATCATATTCTTTCCTTAAATTAGAAAATTAAACAGAAACCAGTACATGTCAAAGATCAAATAAGCAAGGAATAATCTGCTGCTGCAATTACTACCATCAGGGACTGGATCAGTTGATACTTTCTAAATACAGTTTGACATCTCATAAAAATTACAGCTAAACCAACAGAAACTAATTTCTGTTTTTCACAGGTGTCTATCAGGTTATAAACACACCTAACTTATTGGTTGTAATAAATGCATAATGGAAGGATATAGTTTAATACAAGCCATAGACCTTCTCAATCACCTGCGAAAATAAACTGAAATGGAGTATTTCTGTCTGTCAGTAACAGTCCTGAAATATTCTGTGGCTTTTGAAAAATTAGTTTTTTAGTGTCCTTTGAATAAAGTATTTTTTTTTTTTACTTCCCTTATGATCTAGATGAGAATGGTCTGTCTGGTCACAGAAGCATTTCTTCCAGACTATTTAAGAGTAGATCTGAGCCATTCAGTTGACCTGAACAGTACTGGATAGAACAAAAAATTATTTTTTGTTCTTGATTTATTGAGATCACAGAACCATAGAATTATTTAGACTGGAAAAGAGCTTTAAGATCATCAAGTCCAATAGTTAACTCATCATTGTCAAATGTTTTCCTCAGGGGTCTCCTTGGGTTATCTTTTTTTTCTTCATTTTTCATTTAAATAAATTACTAGGAGTTTATTTCAAAGCTTTTGTGTTACTTAGAGATTTATTTTGAATCCTTGACAAAATCCTGTGGTAACTTCAGATTGTCATGTACATGATGCAATATTCACAGAATCATTAAGGTTGGAAAAGACCTACTAGACCATCAACTCTGACCTTTGACTAAACACCATCACATCACTTAACAATAGCACTAAGTGTCATGTCCAGTCATTTCTTGAACACTTCCAGAGATGGTGACTCCACCACTTCCCTGGAAGCATGTTCCAATGCTTATCCACACTTTCAAATAATATATTTTTCATGATGTTCAACCTGAACCTCCTCTAGCACAGCTTGAGGCCATTTCCCCTGGTTCTGCCACTGGTTGCCCTGGAGAAGAAAACGGCCTCCATGTGACTGCAGCTTCCTTTCAGGCAGTTGTAGAGAGAATAAGGCCCCCCCGAGCCTCCTCTTCTCCAGGTTAAACACCCCCAGATCAGTCAGTCACTCTGATAAGGCTTGTGCACCAGACCCTTCACCAGCTCCACTGTCCTTCTCTGGACAGACTCCAGCACCTCAATGTCTTGTGGTGAGGGGCCCAGAACTGGACATGGGATTCAAGATGTGGCCTCACCAGTGCTGAGTGCAGTGGGGCAATCCCTGCCCTGGTCCTTCTGGCCACACTATTGCTGATCCAGGCCAGGATGCCATTGGCCTTCTTGGCCACCTGGGCACACACATTGGCTCATGTTGAGCTGCTGTCAACCAGCACCTCCATATCCTTCTCTGCTTTACTGCTTTCCAGCCACTCTTCCCCCCCCCTGTAGCCCTGCACAGGGTGGTTGTGATCAAAATGCAAGACCTGGCACTCGGCTTCGAATTTCCAATCTCTGGTCTTGGCCCACTGATCCAGGATTCAGTGAACAAAAATAGCTGAACACAAATGCATGACATAAGTCTCAAACTTGTATTTTCACTCTAGCATACACAACTTTATTAATTTCAGGCATGCCTTTCCTGTATCAATAGTCCATTCTAATAATAAACAAAATAAAAGAATCCAGCACAAGAAAAATAGTATAATTTTTATATAAGATTTATAGAGCTTAAAATGCTGTATTATTCCATATAAAATAACAAAAACTAATGTATACCAAGCATGTAGGAAATACAGAAGTCTAAATGAGGTAGAACAAATGTGTACTTTTGATCTTTATGATACTGTAGTCACAAGAATATACGAGTCACTTGAGTTAAAATAAAATAGACCATGTCTGATCTGCTGGTTGTAAAGCTGGACAAAAACTGACAACAAATAATGAGACAGGTCAAAGTTACAACACAGGAAACATCTCTTAATATTTTTTAAAGCAACACTGGACACATGTAAAATTTAAGTATAGGAAAATACCAGGGATTCTATTTAGCTATAAGCTTTTGCTCTAGGCTGAAACATGGCATAGAAAGCTTCAGAAGAACAGGATCATTCTTTTGTAATTACTGAATTCAATTTAAATTACTCTCAAAACAAAATATCTTCCCTCAGAAACTTTTTCACATACTTAAATCCTTTCCTATTACTTATATACACCTTTTTTTCTTCTACAAAATAAACAAATTCTGCATGTACTTTCCTTTTCAGTCCTGTATAAAAAACAAACAAACCACCATCTATTAAGGAAGAGAGATTTTTTTTCCCCCTCAATCTTACTAGATTTTATTTTTCTTAAAGAGAAAGATGTGCAATCAAAAGTCATGAAGTGACAATTTCCAAACATCTTTGACTAGTCAATGTAAGCCCAAACCGTATCAGGAAATTGATACTGATGAAAAGCAATAGAAATCTGGGGGAGAAAAAATTATCAATTGCTTCTTCATTTTACAAGCTAACTACTACATTACTATAAAATTACATGGGTAGAATGGAAATAATGAAGTGTATCTCCCCTGGACCCCAAATGACATGTAACAACACCCTCCACAGGCTCCCAGAGGACACCAGAGCTGCTGGGGGATGATAAATATCTGCTCTCAGAGCAAGGGCTAGCAGCACTTACTGAGACAGGATGCTGTTTGCTATAGAACCCCAGGCTACAGCCCTGAACAAACACTGTATGTTAATAAACTGACAGAAACAGAGACTTGAAGAAAGGATTTTCATATTAATAAAATCTGTGTAAGAAAATCAGGATCATTAAAAATTCAGAAAAGGACTGTTAGAAAAAAAGAGAGCAGCAATAGCTTTAAACAGTTAAATTGTGATAGCTGTTGCAAAGAAAACCCAATATAATGGTGAAGCATCATATTAATTTCACCAAAAATATAGGGTAACATAAGCCTGAATGGCTGATACCATTTCCTTTCCTTTCCTTACTTTTTTCTGTCAATGCCTTGCCCTTGAGAGCAGGAAATCTGCTAATACATGGTGTAACCCTATTTCTATTTCGACATAATTTTTGACCTTAGAGCATGACTCCAACATATTTCAACCGATTTCAGCTGTGCTATAAAATCAACAATATCAACATTAAGAATAACTTCCCTTGTAAGCAAAGTTCTATGAGTGGATCAACTGGATTAATACAAAAGATCCACTGTTTTTCTACCAGCACAATAATTTCATAGTAAGGAGTGCTTATCTTTTCATTGAGACTGAAATTCATTCTTGTTTAGACTAGTGTCTAAACTTGGCACATTGCACATATGCTATGGAAATTCCTTTTAAGCCCTATGAAGGATTTAGCACTTTAGAGGGATGTAGGCAATTCATAAACCTCTGAAATTCACTTTAGAAACTCTAGACGTGCACTGTGGCACCAGTGCTGAGATTCATTGAGTTACTGCTACACAGCAGAATGTCAGAAAGCTCTCAGCCAAGGAAGAGAGGGCTTCAAACACCAGAGAAGACATAGATGAGGCATATCATAATTTTTTTAGTGGCAAAGCACACTTAAACTAATCTGTAGAACCTAAAGCATGGTCAAAAAAACTTTGGTTCCATATGAGGCCTAGTATTCATTTGGTATAGTTTCAAAGAGTGCTTGAATTTTTTCAAAATATTTTAAAAAGCTTAAATGTGTATTGCTTCAGTTTATGCCACTTCTGGTGATATATGTGACATTTTACCTAAGCCTTTTCTATGCATGTGGTGTTTTAGATCATCAGACATATGTTAATGATTTTAGAAATGTGTCCAACAGAAACAAAATGTCAACAATCAAAGTTTGCTATTGGTCCACTATAACTATCTTATTTTTAATTTTTAAAATTATTTTTTAATGAAACACACAGAAAAAAAAAAAAGAAAAATCTTCAATTTAAACAACATAATCACCTAAAATATCAGATCAAGAAAATAAAATTCCTTTCCCAAAGAACTGTACTACATATGGCATCATGAAATTAGAGAGGAAAAGGCATCTGTCTGGGTGGAATAAACAAAGGAGTAAGTGTCATAGAAACAATTAGCCCACAGCCCACCTGGAGTTACTGAGAAATATGCTACTGACTTATAACATAAAGTACCTTTAAATGCCTCTATTGTAATGCAAGGAAGAAGGCAAAGGCCATTGAACTACCTGAGAAGTGTGGGAAACATCTTGCTAATTACAGTGTGTTATTAACCATGTATCCATGTAAACTAGATATGGTCTATGCACTCACAAAACAGAAATGAAGTGGTGTAATCATAAAAAAATAGCCATCAGATAATCATAGAGCATTTTTCATCTGAGAATTACTTGCATTAAGAAAGAAACAATATCTGAATTTAGTTGCAACTCTAAATGATCTTTAAGAAGCATCGGCTTTTGGGTATTTTTCCCTAAAATATTTATCCTAGAAATAAAATCAGTTTCAGTGTCTGCCAAAAATGTTTAATAAGCTGCAAGATAGGAAAATACAGTATTAAAATAGCAAAAAGTTTTGATTCTTTACAGTTACTATTTTTTTCTAAATCTAATTGGGACCAACTGGCCTCATTGCTTCTTATAAACTTAGCAATATATATTCAGAAAAAGGAATAAAAATGAACAGATGTTTCTCCTTAAAGAAGTCAGACAAAGATTTTTCTTACACAATAAATCAGCTGCTAGTGGATTTCCAAGACACTGCTCCAGGCTAACTGTTTAGGTATGGCTTAAAAACCTGGTTTACCTCTGTATGTATCCAAAACTGGTAAAGCAGATTAAACTGTAAATGAACGGCAAACACCGAAGGGGGAATGAAAAGAGCCATGGGCAAGTTGAACATCTGAAAAATGAGAAAGAAAACATACATTAGATAATCAATTCTAAACTCATGATCATATAATGAAGTACTATCAGGAGCTCAAAGCACTGCACAATACACTTGCTTCTTCTAATACATCCATAATGCAGACATTACACAGTGTACATAGATAGTGATTATTATGTTACTACTTGATGTGATATAGCAAATGAGACATAAATTGATCCAAAAGTGATTTCCCACAAGTCAAACTGAGCAAGTAGAAAATCCAACATAAGAATTCATAAATTCTGGTATTAGATGTTTATACTGTGTACTATATAGAGCAGACAGCAACATAGCCTTGACATTAAGGGTTGCCATATAGGGAAGAATTATCACAGATCAAGCAAGGTACAAATTTATAACACTATAGCTTTTCCATCCAAACTCCCTACATAAGCACCATGAGGGTAAGGCAGCTTCCTTGGCTTTCCAAGTTAATTATAATTCTCACCTTAACTTTCTCATGGCATCTCCCATAAAGTCCCAATATATTGCTGAGTCCTAAAAATATGCTATCATGAAAAAAGTATCAGAAAACTGCTTGGGAAATTCACAATTAATTGCTTAATTGTGCTGGCTGAGCAATAGTATAAAACTTCTAAGACCTTCATATGTTAAAAGTCAGTCTGCTTTCTTCAGAAAAAGGAAGATCTTGAAAGATCTTGGTTTTTTATTTTCCCTTTTACCTGACATTGTGTTATATCACCTGCATCAAAAAGTTAATACTTCCCTAAAATACAGAGATTTTTCCTAAACTAAACAGTAGCAGAGGTATCTTCAAAACTTTGAATCTCTTTAGCACTCAGGGAATATCTGTTTGGCCAACAAGAGCTCCCTGTAAAGCACAGGAAAATTAGAAAAATGTATTTCCAAATTACTACTGTCCTTTTCATAAAAAATCAAATCTTTTAACATCCAAGAAGGCAGTCCAATTGCCATGACAGGTCTCCTGGACCAGGAATTCCTTTTGTGTAGGTCTGGACATAGCATGTAAAACCAGTATTCTCTCAGTTTTAGTCAACAGGGCTGCCCAATAGATTAGAAGTCACACTGAGGCTGTGAAACAGCTGCACTTCCACCCCAGTGATGTGACTGATGCTCTCAAGAAAGTCACCAGAGACACATCTCACTGTGACAAACCAATGGAGGACTAGGACCTTGCAATATCAGCTTAGTCTGCTGGCTTCAACACCAGACAACGTCTGAAACACTAGGACAAAACCCTGAAGCCATTGCAGTATCACCTGGCAGGGCTGCGACAGCTGGGATTTCAAAATCTACATTTAAAGGCTTCATGGATCACAGCTGCCCCACAAATTACCTATGGGGTGTTTCTGTTTCTGTCTTGGAAGCTGCTTTCCAAAAAGTAAAGGAACTAAAAGGTGGTAGAGGGGGACTAAGTTTCTGTCTAATGGCATGATAACAGCAGGATTTTTTTTTAAAAAGGAATTGAGAGGAAATTGATTAAAAAAAGCCCAAAAAACTAAAACAGATGGTTTTCAGATTATTCATGGAAGTGGTTACAGGATTGAAAGCAGGGTTAAAAAATTATATGCTTTTTCCCTAAAAGTATCAGAAGCAATTTGGTGGTATTTACAGATGACTCAAAGGGGAAAGACGGATCATCTTCATATTTATTTCCTAACTTCCTTTACATGAGAGTACTAGGATTTCCCTGCTAAGTAGTGGGATGAAGGAAATTTTATATAAATCTACAGGTAAATTTGAAACTGTCAAAGGAGCACGCTTTACTAACTGCCTCACATTTTCTTGCAGTGTAAGCTTTATTTTGCACAGAAAGGATTTTAAAGATCATTTACAGAAGTGGAACTCATAGGGAGAAATTAAAACTTCTCCCATACCAAGATCTGACTTTTCCTATTTGTGGTTCCACTGAAACAAGAAGAGCAATATCAGGAAAAAAAAAAATCATTAAACAGTTCTTTACTGGAAATGCCACTTCACCAAATCAAAAGACTTCACGGCAACGTACCAGCTTTAACAATTTGTAGGGGAAAAGCTTTCCTGGCTCCAGAATGGAATTTCTGGTCAAAACTACAAGAAAACTTTTATCACACTGACAGATCTTTTCTCACTTGGGAATTCAGCAGCAGAGATTGGGAAAGTGCTACAGTAGCTGATGGGAAAAGCACCCAGAGCAGGGGTGCAGAGACATTTGCATCTGGGGCTGCTGCACTGCAGCTGTTGGCCCTCACACCAAAGGCATTGCCCCTTTGAAAGTTCTGTTGCCCACTCTCCCATGTGGGCATCTCTTCCTTTCTCCCTCCCATTTGTAAAAGGTTATAACCACTTCCACTACAGAAAGGGAGTGCATTGAAACTCCTGAGGTTCACCAGGAGCGCTGAGTTTCCATGCCGGGTCTCTGGGGCCACCTGCCGATGCGGCGGCAGAGGACCTGCGGGGCATGGGGGGCTGCAGGACAGCTGCTGACAGCAAGTTCGTGTGGGCAGGAACTCCTCTGAGGACTCTGCTGCAGCTAAAGGCAGAGTCCTTTAACTTTAACTTTAAAGAATAAAATAAAAAAAAAAAACAAAAAAGCCAACCCATTTTTTACAGATCCCAGACCTGGCAGACTCCTCAGGAGACAAGAAGTGACTGACTGCACTGAAAACTGTGCTCCCTATTCCATTTCCAGACTTGTGTGTAGATGTTTCCACTGCTTTTATACCAAGGCATAGTTCAACACTTTATCTAAAGGTATCATCTAAAATGATCAAATTATTATGGATTTAATATTTGCAACTAAATCTTACCCTAAAGTTGAGAATGGTACTCAAAGCATTAAATCACAGCTTTTCAAAGTGCATGTGCAAATCTCTCACAACTGCACTTTGACTGTTTTGTCTCTTATACATTCATTTATATAGTATTATCATGCTTTAGCTTGCTGTCTTCTTCTTAAAAAGTAATATACTTTTTTTTTGACATCTTTTCCCCACTAAATGGGCTTCAACAATATCTCTCAGTCTTCACAGTAGATTTGCTTCTCCATAGCCCCTCCAGTGGAGAAACAGAAACGCAGTGTATGCAAACAACATGAAGCACTATACATTCAGTTCCAGTATCAGAAGTACATCTCACACCACTGATTGTCAAGCATGTTTTTCTATTCTCTTTCATTTCATATCTTTTCAGTCATAGATTAACATGCTGATTTATTTATCTTACTATGTTTAACTTAAAACACAACAGAACTGGCAGAAGAACAGTCACATAATCCCACGCCATCCACCATAAGTCTCTCACACTCTCCACAAAATTGGATGTCAAACTCACTGAACAGTATAGTACACATACAACAAGATCAGATCACTCTGAGATTAACTAAGGATTTCACTGAGTTTCAGCTTCAAGGCAGATCCATCCATGGTGCTGGACAAAACTGTCAGTCCAAAAAAATAGCAGTGCTGTAAGAATTAGCAAGAATTGTGATCATGCACAATAAGGCGTTGCAGAAAGAAAACTGGTATATGTCTGAAAAGTTCAGGGAGGAGGCAAAACAGTATTTACATTAACCATATGTTTTGGCTAATATCAAATACTTGGTGAAAAAAACCTGGCACACAAAAGTATCATGTATTCCTAAATTCATTTCCCTTTGCACAAAGCATATGAATTTTTAATGCACACATATTATTTGCCAAGTGATACCAGTGTGGTCCTGAGGATGGTCTTTGGAATCCAAGGCGGCCAAACATCTTGGTCTTCTGAGTATTTTATGCTGCCTGAGCATCCTCAAAATCATGCCACCAGACAAAGTTCTCATATGCACACCCACATGTACACACAGGCTTCTTGTCTTTTTTGAATTATTGTTTTTGTTAAGCATTTGCACATATGGTCCCAATGGGTAAATGGGCAAAGGTTAAATCTTTAACACAGCAGTATTTACAGAGGAAGCAGAGTTGTCACAGACATCCCTTCCACTATTGTTCATTACAGTAATTTAAATTCTAGGTAATCTTGCTAACATCAGATGATTATTTTCTTAATAAATAAACAACAAGAATTTATATAGAAGACATCAAGAAAAAGATCTAAGAAATAGTACTGCTTCACGATTTTCAGAAGAAAATTTCCCAGGAACATAGTACTTAAACTAATTTAGTGTCATGCACTTAAGACAGTTACAAACTGGAGACTAAGTCCATGTTCAGTTACATAAGCATAAATTCACTTTACTGAAGGTAATGGAGTTCTACTGGGTTTCCATGGGTGAGCACACTCTTGACTTCGAGTCATTTGCTGGCAGGCTGGATAGAGATTGCCAAAGAACTGTGGGTTTCCTCCACCACCCATATTATACCTCACAGGAGAATATATAAAATTATATATATGTATTTATATATGTAAATACATTTAATACCCCTTTGGACTCTAATTCTGAAAATTAAATTTCGAAGTTATTCATTTTGAATAACACACAGCCAGACAAACTACAATCTGACTGAAAAAAAAAACCCAAGTCAAAAGAGAACATGAGGGCTCAACTTATGAAATCAGCAGTTACCCTGTGTGCTGAACTAAACCCTAAATATTATGTTACATTTAGGATTGCATTTTGAAATACACTTTTTAATATCTGTATATAAATACTGAATATGTACACATATCACTGTTTCAAATTATTTTTATCTGAAATAATGCTATGTAACATACTGCTCTTACCTACAAGGGTACTGATATGACATGAACGAGCAGAGACAACTAAATCCATTTGCATGTCCAAAGCAAATTTTAATGATGATTTCTCTCCCTGCCCCTTTTAGCCAGACAGACATCTTCTGAAATAGCTGAATTATAATCGCCTTTTTTTTACTGTACTCATGTATGAATAACTGAATGAAAATTCTCCATTCTACTCAAAAAGTTATGAAAATATAAATGCAGTGTTATACAGTTAGCCTTCTTTAACTTTTGTAGCTTTAATGTTTGCTGTACAACATTAGTGAAAATACTTCAAAACTCTCTGATTATCAGATTCTTCAGTTTCATCTTCTGTGCCTGCAGCGTCAAACATCTTAAAAAAAAGGTTTTCTTTGAAGGGAAATAAATGTTATGTTTTAACTTTTACTGAATCTTGTTGATATTAACTTGTTTTTCAAATCTTGTGCAACTTACCCAGGAGGTGTATTTCTGCAGTACAGATTGTCTCAAGGCTGTGAATAAGTTGTAATCTTCTGAACTATGGTGTACTTGGTGTGCAGCCCACAGTATATTAACCTCTGCAAAAGACAAAATTTCTAATGAGGTTTGTGCTAAGAAGCAACACTTGTTTCCCAAGGCCTTTTTTTTTTAATCTAGAAGCAACTAATCTTCCAATTTACACTTTGCTATTTTACATTAACATAAAATAATAAACCCTAATGCTCAAAGCTGAGTTTATGTAGGCAGGGTTACACGTCTGTCAGTGCACACAAGTCAGTGTAAATTTCATGCTGAAGTAAGGAGAGGCTATAGCAGGAACTAAAATCATTGCTGGAAGAGCAGAGGGATGTGTGAGATGAGAATTAAAGAGCCAGAAAGCCTCATCTGAGTTGTGGTAACATGAGTCAGTTGGAGCTCTGTACGGCATTCAGAGGGACAAAGACTGAGGATGCTCTCATGCTTGCACTCGATATATTTAAAGACCAGAAGGGGACACAAAATGTTCCAAAAATCACATGCATCAAATTTAAACAACTTAACTGGTGTCAGCTTTTATGCTTACATTTTTCTGGAATGTGTGAATCTTCAACCCACTCGTGCCACAGACCACAAAACACAGCCACTGCCTGCCCACTAGTGACAAATGGAAAAACAAACCGATGCTTGCTGGGAAGCCTTGACACAGCCAAAGGAGAGCAGTGGCTCTATTGTTACAGTTCAAAACAAAACAAAAAAGTACTGGAATAAGGGCAAAACCAGTGTCAGCCACGTCCTCCAAAGGCATGACACCTCTAATGCACTGAAATGAAGAATACTTCAAAATCCTGATTCTATTTCAAGACATTTTCTTACTCAAGTGCAGATCTGGATAGCCTGTCTGCACTGTATCAGGCCAGTGTGAAGTGGGATGCTAAAATACAAATATTCATGGCCATCAACTATAAGGATTACCTAAATTACAGAAAAAAGGAAAAAGCATGCAGTCAATGTAGCCCAAATATTGCCTATTTATCATAATTCTTAATTAAAGGTTTCATGTATTTCAAGGGATGAAGTATACACAAAGCCTCAGCTGATTACAGAAATTAAAAGCTGACTGGCTGTCCGCCAACTGCACACTCCCATTGCCACTGACCTCGTTTCACCAGTGCCATTAGAGAAGTGCCTCTGGCAGACATTAGAATCACATTCAGAAAACGATTTGATAATGGCTGTATGAAGTCCTGTAATTATTTGCACCCAAGTTTACATCAAACAGTTTAGGTCTGGTGATTAACATGTAGTTCCAACGTAAAGTAAGGCAAAAAAAGTCCTCTTAATGAATCTGAAGGTACCTTTACCATTTAGGGGACTAGATAGTCTTGTAACAGGAGGTAACAGTCTTGTATGCTAGCAACTGTGACTTTTAAATCTAATTAATTTTGACAATTTGGTAATTAACATCACAAAATAATTTTTTTAATTACCTCTAGGACCTTAAAAATACTTAAAATTGCTGAAATAAATGTCTAATTTCAACTATCAAAAACACTTAACAGTGAGTCTAAGAATTCTTTCTTCTTTAAAAGCATTTGTTCCTGAAGGAACAAGTGTTCACTATATCAATAATTACTGATGTCTCTCAAAAAAACCCCAAGAAAACTTAACCAAACAAACTCATCTCAATGCATCTCTGCCTAATAAGCACACTAGGAAATGAATTATTCAGGTGAGCTTCAGAATTCAATAACAATTTGTGTTTGAAATGTTTCTCAAGACCTCGACAGAAGCTAAATGAGTGAAAAAAATATCTGAAAAGGTGGAGGTTAAAGACCTGTCTCCTTAGTTGTTTTAAAAGCATTTACTTCCTATCACAAACTGTGTGTAACACAAGCCTCCACTCAATGAAGTACAGCTGTGCAAACAGGGTACAGTAACTGGATCTTTCTTCTTTCCCTCAGTCATTTTTCAGCATTATGAAAAGTTCAAGGAAGAGAATCTATGATGATTTTTACAGTCTACTTTCATTGTAGTTAAGGTCAAATGGTTTTCAAAACGAATTACTAAAAAGGCGTTTTATTAGGATTCATTTTTCAGTTAAACTGCCTCTTACACTAACAAGTATATGGAATAAGGTAACCAAATATTGGTAATATGTTAGTTATTCAGATGTGTGAGCCAGCTTAAATGTTCTATCATTCAAAAATGCACCACAGGAATATTGGGGAGATAAACAAACAATTCTTCCACAAGTAATTTACCTGCTACAGCTATTTCCGACTTCTGTTATAGGTAAGAAAATTAAATCCTGCTTCTTAATCCTATTGTTGATGAGACCAATGGCACAGACTTCATTAAATTCCTTTGAGAAGTGGGCAGACTTAATCAGAAAAAAAATGTGTATTAAAATTAGTCTGAAGAAACTGATAATCAATAACTTTTTATCTGAAGCAGAAAAATAACATGAATGGGTGAAACAGATCACCCCAAAACTCAGTTTGTAAGCATTAGTATATTAAAAATATTACAACCATAATGCCAAAAAGACATCTCTCAAATCTAAGAAACAGACCAAGCATTCTTCATGGAATAAAGCTGACTGCTCACCAACTGCCCACAAGAGAAATGAAATTGTATGTGTCTACAGAACACTTGTGGTTTCACTTTTTCATTTCTAATGACAATAACTTGAAAGAAAATGAAAAAATTATTTGAATGAGGATAAAGTTATAAAAGACTCTCTCACACAGACTTTCTCATATGTATTATTACATAATGACCAATAAAAAAAGCAAGGTTGAGCCAATTCCAACACACATTAAAAAAAAAATTATGCAGAAAACAGGAAGTATTACTGCATTTTATAAAATTATCAAATCCTACTGTGAAGCCACAGGAAAAAAGTAGGCGATGGAATTGGAGAAGCCACTGAGACAGTGTGCTAATGGAACTTTTGATGCTCCATAATTCAAATGTGATTGTTAAATACAATTTAAAAAATAGATAACTTCAATACACTACACAAAAATCCCCTATTTTTGATTGAGGAGAGTGAACCTCATGGAATCACAGGGTAATTCAGGTGGGAGACAAACACCAAAGGTCTCTAATCCAAACTCCTCCTCACAGCAGGACCAGCTTTAAGTTCCTGAGACTCACTTCGGTCTTGGAAATCCTCTGCATCTGCTGCTATTATGAAGAACTACCTGTCAGTGAAGATAAAGGTAGCATTTCCTTGTCATGCAGTTGTGAGGAAAGTTATACAAGTTATAATCCAGCGCAGCAAGGGCCTCCTTTCCTGTTGCGACTTTCCCCAACTTCCTGTTAATGGATGGAGAGATGATGAGCTGTTCTCATCTGGGGAACAACAGGGCAACTGCATCTTGGTACTGGAGTTAATAATTGTTGAATTTTTACTATTATTATTATTATTATTACTGTCATTACCACCATCTACTGAATAAATTGATATTTCCATCCATCAGGCAATTTAAAGAATCAGCATGTAATCCCAGCAGAGAATAAATGAGCCCATGTAGCTAAGTGACTAAGGAAAATTGGTGCTACATAGAAACTGCTGAATGAAGGACAGGTTATGATTTGGTCCTCAGTTTTCATTCTAGCTCTTTAAGTCTCCTTGATGTCATCTCAGAATCAGACCTGCACTTGCTAAAATCAGTGGGCTCCAACCAGCTAAGAGATTTGTATCCTACAACTTATTCCAAAAGAAAATGAAGATTTGTCATTTTAGCATTAGTTCAATGTACAAATTCTGTTATTAGAAGAAAGAAAATGAGAAGCTGAGGGAACCAGCCTGGTGAAACACAGGCTTTGAGGGAACTTACTAGTAGCCTTGTAACAGCAATGAAGCACTGGCTAACAAGAAGCTGGAGCCAGGTTTTTTTCAGCAGTCACGTTTATCTTCCTTTCTGGATTTTCCAAGAAAGATTATTAATGTTATCCTTCTTTTGTAACTCTCCCTTCCTTCCCCCTCCTAATTAATTAATAAAATGCAATGTTTCACACACATCATTGGTAAGGCAACCAATGATTTTACTTAGGCTTAATTTTTTTTATTTAAAAATAATTTATCATTACTAATCGAGTTCCTTTCTATGAATCCCTAAGACAGATCCAACGCCTGGGCCATATCTCACTACTTCTGAAGTATTTCTTTTTAGTAGTAGGAAACATTCATTGTGCACATAAGATTCCTCTTGAATAATACATAATTATTCAAGAGGTGTCAAAATGAGATTTTTTTGTTGTTCATTTCAGTAATTTTAAGTGATTTCCATAGTCCAACACATTTTGGTTAATAAAGGAGAAAACATGTATGCCAATAAAAACCTATAGTCATTTTAAGGACTGATTTCAATGAAAACAGCCATTTTATGAAATCCTCAGAATCAGTAAAATGGTAAAGATTTGATGATTCTTGAGTAAATAAAAATATTAGAAATGAACTTTTAATTAAAATATGCATAAAAGCTTTATAAAAGCTGGATCTTAAGTAAAATGGAAAAAAATACAGATGATGAGTCACGTAAAGTTCCCATTCTCTCACAGTCAACACTGACTGTAGCTAGGAGAACAGGTGAAAGTTTCCCTTCAGTACCTACTTAAATTTAAACAGAGCCTTCAGTTTAGCTATGCTAGCCATCTTTTAGAGGATGGCATGGTCCCAACTGACCCCAGTACGGAATCTGTTGTTCCTAAAGCAGGTGTAACCCACAGGGCTTCAGAGGCTGGTACTCTGTGCTGCCTTCACCTACAAGCAATCAAAAAGGGATCATTCTTGGGTCTACTTCTCTCTAGTCAGAATTAGTAGAAACCCCAGGATGACTGAGAAAAGAAAAATGGCCTGGAAGGTAGAAATGAGAGTCACCCCTTTTTTATGCATTTCAATCCTACCTAAAAAGATACAAGAGAGGATAATACATAGCATTTAAATAATTTGTCTGCTAAACTATTACCTTTTCTGATTCACGAAAAAAAACCACAACTGTTTGATTACTCACTACTTACTGCCTTCTTCTAACTGATGTGTTCATAGAATCAATTATAGAATCACAGAATCTGCTGAGTTGGAAGGGACCCACAAGGATTATCAAGTCCAACTCCTGGCCCAGCACAGGACAGTGCCAAGAATCACTCCATGTGTCTGAGAGCATTGCTGAAACACTTCTTGAGCTCTGTCAGGCTTGGTGCTGTGACCATTTTCCTGGGGAGCCTGTTCCACTGCCTGGCCACCCTCTGGGAGAAGAACCTTCTCCTGATATCTAACCTAAACCTTCCCGGATGCTTCATGACTGGTCACCAAAAAGAAGAGACCAGTGTCTGTTTCTCCATTTCCCATCACAGAAGTTGTAACTGCAGGTCTCCCCTCAGTCATGTCTTCCCCAGGCTGAACAGACCAAGTGCCCTCAGCTGCTCCTTGCTTGGCTTCCCCTCAAGGCCCTTCACCATCTTTGTTGCCCTCCTTTGGACACTCTCTAATAGTTCAATATCTTTTTCATACTGTGGTACCCAAAACTGCCCCCAGCACTCGAGGTGAGGCTGCCCCAGCTCAGAGCAGAGCAGGACAATCCCCTCCCTTGCCTGGCTGGCCATGCTGTCCCTGATGTCCCCAGGACAGGGTTGGCCCTCCTGGCTGCCAGGGCACGGCTGGCTCGTGTTCAACCTGACAATGACCCGGACCCCCAGGTCCCTTTCCCTAACCCTGCTCTCCAGCCTCCCCTTCCCCAGTCTGCCTGTACATCCAGGGTTGTTCTGGTCCAAGTACAGAATTCAGCACTCGTCTTTGCTAAACTTCCTGTAGCTGGTGATCACCCAGACCTTTAATTTGACAAGATCAAGATCTCTCTGCAGGGCCTCTGCCTTGAAGGGAGTCAACAGCTCTTCTCAATTTAGTGTACTATTGCTCCTTTTTAAGAATTTGAATAAATCCTTTCTCATGCAGAGCTTTTTCACAGAATCTCATTCCCTCTTTGATTCTACACTTGCATTGGACGAGCAACTCCTGCGATACAATACCACTTAAATTTTGTTACTGGAAAGGACAATTACCAGATATTTTTTTTAATGAAAATTGGCTAAAAAACTGTATTTTGGGACCTATTTGGGATCCACCTCACATAAAACCAGAATCTAACAGATTAGCTATCATCTCCGCAACAGAAGTAGATATGAACTCTGTGGAACTCTTCTATTCAGTCTATTATGGTGTAGCCCCCATTTTGTGACTCTTCTGAGCCAATTTTGCTTTATGTTTTTTGTTTTAGTGTTCTTCAGGCAGAGTTGTAGGATAGCTGATTCTGCCAAAAAGCTCTGCTTCCTGCTTATTAGAAATATAATTCTTACAGGAAAAATTCTTTCCTCGGTTACGTTAGTGTTAGCACAGAGCTGTGCGGGTTTAATGAGAACAGAACTAGATCCAAGGAATTTATCTGGAAGGCTCTGTTACATACCACACACTAGGAAGCATGTACACAGGGAACTGTACACTTTTTTGTTTGTTTGTTTTGGGTTTTTTTTGGGGTTTTTTTTTAATAAGACACATTTTTCTTAAATTGTGGCCTTGGCTACAGTGAGTTTCAACAGTTTCCATTCTCAAGACAATCACATTTGTAAATCAAAAGACTAGCTGTAAGGAGATCTGAGTTCAAGTGGTGAACTAGACTTGATTTACTACAGACCTTCAAACAATTTTCTTAACCTTTCTCTTCTTCTCATTTTTCTTGAGAAGCACCTATCTGTGCATGTTCCTGACCCAGATCAGTTCTCAGCCTTTAGAAAGTAGTTCCACCACTGTTTAAAATATTAGCCATTGCTCATGAAGTTGGTGTATCAGGACAAGGGGGAACAACCCAAAAGCATTTTTTCAGCCTCAGTATTACCTAGTCCTCCTTGGTCATTTTGCAATGAAATACACATTGTGCTACTCAGGTAATGCCAGGATAGACAATCATACAGCCTGTCACAAAGCCAGTATCACAAGAAAATTATGCTACCAAGAGACACCCTGTGGTCTTTAAAATCACAATCCAGCAGTTTAATTAGTAAATTTCACTTGGTGTTCAGCATCTGATCCTTCTGGGATGTGAGATGTGCTCTTTCTGAGCTTTAGTCAGGATTATCTCTGTTTTTCAGCCTTCTTCTTATGTTACTCTATGTGGTCAGCAAAGTATTTAGTGAGTGGGCTAACTTGTAATCAAGTAATACGTGGTATACACTCCCATGGTTTGTAAGCCAAAAATTCAAGCAACCTTCCACAAAACCTGCCTCCAGAATGTGTGCACAAGCCAAAATCCCCTGCTTGATCTGCTGCCATACCAGTTGAAAACACAAATCTGCTCCCACACAAAGAAGTCCACAATAAGATCTGCAAAACTTAAGACCCAGAATGGTCTGGGGAAACGTGGGAAGAATCAAGATAAGCCAAAGTATTACACATGCTACCCAGAATAAACAACAGGCCAGATCCTATCCCCTTCCAGCAAGAATCCAGGAGACTGTGAATTATACTCAGATATACTTCTGAATCTGTAAAATATTTAAGAGATCATGTGGTTAGGAAAGCAGAGGCTGGCCAGGTCAAAAATAATGGTCCTCTCAACCCATACGTGCCTTATGTTATTTCCTGGCATCCTCATAAGCATGGGACATCAATGGAAAGCCTAGAAAAAGCCACAGCATACCCAAAGGTTCAGTCTCTTGGAACTAGTGGGAGCAGTTCTCTTGGAAACTAAGCTGCATGAGTCAAAATTATTGCAGCATTGTTATATCCATGTAAACCAGAGTAAGAATCTAATTTATTACATTAGGACACTGTTAACCCATGGTCTGTGAGCTTCTCACACAGTTCCCAAGAACTGAACAGTCTGTTTCTACATACACCATGGAAAGTCACAAAGGAATAAAGGTTATCAGATAAGATTCAGAAATAAATAACAGTGACTCAATCTCTGACTTCACTCATAATTCTAACAGAAAAGGAGCGTTCATTCCTTTGTGAGAAAAGATACTGAGAAGATAAATGATCCAAAGCAATTTCAGCATGCAATTGTTGGATTGGGACATTTCCATAAAGAAAAATAGGAAAAATTTTAAAAATTAAGAAAAATACAATAGGGATGAAGTTTTAGTACTGGGTATATAAGTTTACTCTGAAAATAGTGGAACATTTGCCAAGTCTTTCAGTCCACAGTAGGTCTCACAAAAATTCTGCTACAACAACTTGCCTGACCAGCCTGTTTCTCACACCTTCCTGAAGCCAATTTTCAAGTGCTCTAGTTGTCTGGAGCAGATCTGCAGCTGGTCCAAGCTTTGTTTGCCTGAGCTCTGGGCAATCTCGGTAATAAAGATAGGAGTCTCTAGACCATCAGGAACCATGATGGCAGCAGCTGTTGTGCTTTCACTTGTCTCTTTCACATGTGTATAAAGCTTGATTTGGGTATTCTGTTCTCCAGTTGTTAAGGATTTCATAACAGATTCTTTATATGTAAAAGTTTAAAACAGCTCTGATTTGTTTAAAAAAAAAATTTTTAAAAATGGTGCCATGGCAGTTTCAAGGATTACCAGACTATAGCATAAAATCCTCTTTGAGAACCCAGTCCCAAGCCCTACCAAGCATTTCCCACAAATATTGGCCTCAAGTGTTTTTCAAATACCCTCTATTCAGTGAGGGCTCCTCCTGGTTATAGCAAGGTTTAAACCACCTTACACCTCACAGCCTCCTGACTGAGAGACACACCATATTTTAACTTCAGAAATTCATTGACGTAGAAACTTTTTGTAGCACTTTGCTCTTTCTGCACCTTCTTTACTACAAAGAGGAGAATAGGGCTCATTAATTTCACAACCCTAAATCATCGTGTTGGTGAAATTGCATTTATGTATTAAAATAAAACCTATAACAAATTTCTGTGTAAAGAAGATCCCCAGCAGCTGTTTCAAAATGACTTCTATTAGGTCTGTGCCACTTTATACAAGCTGCAGACTTGACTTAAGCTTCTCCCAGTATGGCCAATAAGACTGCCCACTGGCAGTCTTTAGTTCTAAGCACTTGCCAACCTGTGTAACTTGGTGTTACTGAATACTGAGGTCAAAGTGTGGTATGAATGTGTGAAATGCATTAACTGTGAAAAACTAGCACTGTATTCATTAGCCTGACGATAAAAAGAGAACTGACCAAATTAAATAAAATCTTAAAAGGAAAAAAAGTTACTTTAAGAAACCTAAAAACCAAGTTTTACTTCAATTATTTCAATTTTTTTTTTCTTTCCCCAAAAGAGTCTCAGCCACTGAAATGTCAGCTTATGCAATTTCAGAACATATTCATCTTGGAGGATCTTAGAAGGAAACTGCTGAAATGAAATGGGGAAAAAAAAGAGATAATTCTCCTTTTGTTTTTTTCTGTGGGGGAGTGGGGTTGAGAGTTCTCCTGTATTCTGGGCTGTCTTTACAAAAGATTGATGTCTGGTGTCACTGTTAGGAAGTGCAAACTGTTCAGCTTCATTGCAATCTATGTCCTCATCCTCTTGCTCTGCAGGATACCACATACTTTGGCAGGCAATATTCAGAAGGGAAGCACTTTAATGGCAAGAATGGATACCAGTGAAACCTTTTCCCACAATGTTCAAAACTCTGAATGTGCATACGTTAAAGCAACATAAAGCTGGAGGATATTAGGAAGAAAACAATAACTGATAGCAACTCAGACACATTAATCTTACTTTTTTTGCCCCTCAGAACAATGCATTCAAAAAATGCTAGGGAAATAAACACACAAGGGTGAAAAAAAAAAAAAAAAGGATGAAGTGAAATGATTTCAAGTCTTCCGACCTAAAAGCATAAACATAAACATACTTTTTCAAAGGAAATATCCATGGCCCCTTCATGTATCTTTTACCTTTTAGGCTGAATTCCTGCATTAATTTATTTGGTTGGTCATTTTTTTTCAAACTAGATACAGTAAAAATTAACACTGGTAAGTCAATTTATTCTGGTATAAAAGAGGAATTGGCTCTCCATTTTTCTCTTCCAAAGTGTTTTAAATTACTTCTTCAGCTAAGTTCCTGAATGACAGATGTGTGGAAATGCAGACTAGATTTGCAAAAAAATCTACAGAAATTTACAGAAATATTGGGAAAGCCTTGTGCTTATTAAACAGTGGTAGTTCCATTGTATTTGTTAGCCATCCAGTTCATTTATAGCATATGTGCTGTATACTAAAAGAGACCTGCCCTTCCACAAACTACATTTGGACCAGTGTTTTCAGTACTTATTTTATGCTCCTTTTCCTAAGAGCATATAGTTGACCACAGATCCTCTGTGTCCATCAAATAATTACCTATAGCTGCATCTGTAATGGATATTCTGGACACTACTAAGCATACTAAAACTTAAGTAGCCTTTTTCATTTATCATTCTAACAAGAAGGACATGGAATCCATTTAGACAGATTAGATAAAGAGAGCAGAACACAGTCAATTGTCAAAGCAGGCAGCCTCAATTTAAATGTGAAGAAGAAAGGTGAAAATTTGCCTCTATACTCCACCGAGCTAGGATCTACTTGGTAGAGGACACCCCTGAGTGTGTCAGCTGGGATTATCTAGAGGATGCCTCTAGCACCAGAGTGTTATCTTCAAGGTTTTGTCTCACTCCCTGTCCTGTCTCTTCAGCAGGGAACAGACATGAGCCTAAATTAGGACTACACAAATAGGTCTTAACATTGGAGCCATCCACAGGGATACAGGTAGTGGCAGCATGCTCACATTTAACCAAAAGGCATGAAACAGCCTTTAAGAAAGCCTTTTACTGGGTGCCCCTTGCTACTTGTGCTAACTCTTGAACTTCAAATATCAGGAGTATCAGTATCAGTATTCAAATATCAGTCAGAGGAGTAACTTTATATTACATTTCCTCTTTCCCCAAAATATAGATAAATGACTACAAGCTGAAGACAGGTGAAGCCACATGCAGTAGAGTTTCAGGTATGGAGTTAATTTCAATGTGTGCTGTAAATTCTGGTAATAAGTTTGGAGAGCTGAAGGTGCTCCTGCACTACCAGCAAGCACTGAAACAGACTGCAGGTCTGGGAGTGCAAAACAATGGCTGGCAACACCAACCACTAACAGATGAAGCCGGAGGTGCGGGGGAGCAGGAATACCAACAGACTCCTATGATGCTAATTCAGACTGATTTGTCAAAGAGCAGCTCTAGCACTTGACCTGTAAAGGCACTACTCCTACATGCTCACTGGGTTTGGCAGCCACATGTCTCCTGAACGATGTTGCATTTTCTGACTTTGAAGGCCAATAGCTAGTGGCTGGATAATTAGTACCAGAGCTAACAGAAAGAAAAGGATTTCAGAGACAGAAAATAGCAAGTATGGAAAAAAAAATATTTTTAGCTGATTAATTATGACATTTGTACACATCCCACTGTAAATTCATTCATTTTTTATCCTTTATCTGTTTGCTCTAAGCTACAGAACAAGCTAAGACTGAAAGCTCAATGCAGGATGCAACTGTTGTACTTTGTACTTTCCAATCACACAAAACTCAGCACTATAGCTATGAAGTGCAGGATACTAGACTGCAGGCTTACCTCAACCACTGAAGTTGTATATAGGAAACAGATCTGCCTAAGAAAAATAGGCTCCTCTACTCTATATAGTGTGATTATTATCTGGCAAGGGTAGTGTATTTCATTTTCAATATAAAAACAGAAGGGTTTCTGCTGCTTTGAGATGGTTAAAATCCTTTGCTAGACAGAAGAACTGACCCAAAACAAGTGTGCTGTTGAGCCAAACTCAGCTTTAGTCTACCAAAAAAGTCCTGTTACTCCACAGCCAATCTCCACCTACTATTAGCAGGGGAGGAGAGGGAAACAGAGAATCTTTCTCTTTATCTGAAAAGTGGTGATTTTTTTATCGAAAACATACTTGTATGTACAAAGTTTTACTGTGTGTTAAGACATACTGAACAGTACACATTTATGTATAATTTCATAGGATATTTCATATGCACTCCAGTATCCATTATCTCTATACCCAGCATGGAAGTTTTCAAACCTTGTAAGTTAAAGTACTATCCTGTATTCATCTCACCACTAAATTAGTCTTTGTTAGAAGATCCCAGCAACGGATAAATTTA
>VYZP01043746.1:578-40358 GCA_013400635.1 Hypocryptadius cinnamomeus
CCGTGTTCCTGTCAGGATTGCCACTGATACTACACTATGCTAACAGAAGGCTACAAGGGACCAGACTGTGTGCTAGCAGCACTTGCTGTGCGCTTCAGTACTTTGATGTGATGTGCTGGTTTTATTTGTTTATATATATTAATTTGTCCCTTAGTTGGGTAGCACATCTCTTAAGTCAACCCTTAAAGTGATGTTTTGGATGTGTTAAGCATGTATTTTTACTAAGAGGTAACTCTGAGGTATTTTTTAGATATGGACACACACACAACTAAATATGATTTGTCTTATGCGTGCACTTGGCTCAGCACATGGTTTTTGTTTCCTGTGCAGTACTTTGGAAATGTCAGCACAACTATCTCTGGTTGTTTGCTTCAAATCTTGTGTATTAAAATTCACTTCTCTTAGGGACTCAGATTTCCCTATCGTACCTTTTAATGGCACTGGACAAATCCTAGCTCATAGTATCATGGGGCTCTGTATCAACACTGGTGTATATAAGTGCATGATTAACACGTGAGTGGTTGGTGGTATGTTCCACTGTGAGAAAGAGGGATGTCCTGACGTTGACATTTGCAGTGTCAAAATATGAAAAGCTACAATGGATATATGTATGAGAGAGCTGTGGAGTTTCTCACTCACTTGGCTAGTGAGGGACTTCTCTGCCATCCTTCAGACAGGGGCACATTTGAGAGCTGGATTAGCTGGCATCCTTACTTCATGCTCTTAAATTGTGTATTGGTAGTTACTCTAGGCATTACATGGAAGTGTTAAGACTGTATAAAGTACATCCATGCTTATACTGATAATTGGAATAAATCTCTATCTAATACCTTGCCAGAAAATTCTGAGAGTCTTGCATTGGTGCCTCATATATTTGCCACTGGCTTGATGGTCATTTATTCCTAAGGGTTTGTTGTGAATTTATCAATATTTTTGCATAACAGGTCACAGTAATGAAAGGCAGTAGTAGGAATAAGGATCACTCAACAGAAGGTGAAGGAACTGGGAAGCGACCAAAAAGGAAGTGTCTTCAGTGGCATCCCCTGCTTGCCAAGAAACTCCTTGACTTCTCTGAAGAGGAAGAAGAGGAAGAAGAAGAGGAAGATATTGATAAGGTAGATTTAATTGGATGCTTTGACCCAAGATGGTTAATGGTGGATCAGATTCTCCCTAGCTGTGTTTTTTATTTTGTGTTGTCTTGTTCTCTTCTGTGAAGAAACAGCCAATAAAAAATGATGCGATGCAGTGCCCGTAAGGTTGTAAAGGCAGGTAGTGACACAAGAAAGTGAGTTGTTAATCATGCCTTGAAAATAGTGGACAAATTTTTGTAGACTGGAATAGTTTTATCTGCTTTGTTTTAATAATGTGTTGTACATCGTAATCTTGATTGCTCAAAGTGGGTTTTCGATGGGTTTTTTTTTAACTGCTTATTTTAAACATGACGTTCGCTTGTGCTTGGTATCTGCTTCTAGTGGCTCTGAAGAGCATACCAAAAGTAAAAGTTTTCATTCTTCTTTGTTAAAGATTAAAAGGGAAAAAGAAGGAAAAAGCTCTCTGCAATTTTTACTATCTTTGCATGTGAAATTCAACTTATCATCCAGAGTACTGAGTGCACACTGTCTCTGGTTTGGCACTTGGTATTTTGGTATTGTTCAATGACACTGACCTTACCCTTTTTTAGTGCCATGTGGCATCTCACACTTTTCCAGTTAGACTCATTCTCTGTAACAAGAAGTGGGAACTGTTTATGCAGATGTGATGATTCCATCATGTGGATGGCATTTATATCTGTGTCTCCTTGGTGCCTTCTTAAGGCAGGAATGGAAAGGTTAGTGTTGAGGAGACTGCCCTGAGCCATACACTGAGAGAGTGACCTTGACAAGGATAAGCAAGAGCCTGATTCTCTGATGGTGCTTTCTGTTGATCTTACAGGTCCTTTCACAACATGTTATGAAATAGCAGCATCGCAGTTAGGTAGGAGGTGGTTTTCTGTCTCATGCAATAAGTTCTGTGGCTTGTCCCTTGCAGGAATGATACGCCAGCCTGTAAGTGGAGGAAGAACATTTTGGCAGTGTACTCTGTTGAGATTTGCCCTCTGCCTCTGCTGGGCAGCTTTGTGGTAGCTGCGCTGCTGTGCTGCTCACAGGCTGAGCAGTGACGAGCAGGAGATGGGGAAACAACTGACAAACTAACTGTTGCCTGTTCCTCCTTGTGTGCTCTGTAGTTGCAAACAGAAATAATCAAGGTCCAAGGTAGCTCTGCTTGCCTCATCCCACTAAGATGATTTCTGGGTTGTCAGAAGGAAAGTAGGAAGGATCTTGTCCCTCCAGCCCCTTTAGGACTGTTAGCAGAGAATGGTCCTCAGCTTAGAAATTTTTCCACTTGGGAGTCGGCGTTAAGTCTTGCAGGGAGCATGAATGGACCTGGGACCATCAGGTGAGGAGGTTTGATGTAGAACTCTGCACTGTCTGGATGGAACGGATGGCCTTTGGAGACAGCTGTGTGCATCCATGTGCCCCTCCCTCACTCCCATGCAGGGCACGCAGTCTCAGTCTTTGTGCGAAACGCAGATAACTGAGCTTACGCCCCTTCCCTTTCGGTTCTGCCAGGTGCCGCTCCTTGGCCCTGATGGTTTAGAGCAGGATGCTGATGAGACTGAAGATGACGAGTCCTCAGAGCAACGAGCTCGCCGACCAATGAATGCGTTTCTCTTGTTCTGTAAACGCCACCGCTCTCTTGTGCGGAAAGAACACCCTCGCCTTGATAATCGTGGCGCAACCAAGATCTTGGCAGATTGGTGGTCTGTTCTAGATCCAAAAGAAAAACAGAAATACACTGACATGGCTAAGGAGGTATGTTCTGTCTGAATGGTGGATGTAAAGGGAGTTCATTACGCATTGTCTTCTTATTCTCTGTGTATTAAATGTTTTCTGTGGGATCTTTCTCTTCCCTCTGTTCCTCAGCTTCACCATGGGATTATGGTGCCCAGAGCAGCTGCTGTTCTTGCTTTAATTCACTTGATCCTTTGGACCAGAATGGAAAGCAGTTGGTCTGTGTACACAAACTAACCAGGTTCTGGTAGTCATTGCTATAATTATATGCACTTTGTGATTGTGTGGCTTGATAATTTCTGCAGTACAACTGTTAACACAAGGATAGAGGCCATTGTAAACACTAACATACCGTTCCGTGTCAGCTGACTAGTGATACTTAGCTGTGCGTTCTCTGTCGGTGATGCCAGCCACTGGTGGACCAAACCAATGGCACAGTCAAGAAATGTAGTCCCTTTTTACCTTTGATGATAACGAATTAAAAAATAACACTATTTAGTGTTTCTTGAAGTACATTCTTCATTAACCAGTTTCTGATGAAGCAAGATTTGGTGAGCCCAATACCAAGTCAGAGAGCAGTGCCTGATCAGAGTCCGTTAACAAGGAACAAGGAAAATCCGTTAACAAGAGCAAGGAAAGGAGATTTATCCCTGTATTTCACAAAGTATCTTTATGTCAACTTAAAATGCAAATGAGCCTTTTTAAGAAATAGCTTTCTTGATAAGCTGTTGCCAAGAAGGCTATGGTTATTGATAGTAGACTGAGAAAAACACAGCCAATTACTTAGGCTGATAACCTGACCCCAAACAGATCCCTGTGACTACCTGTATGATACAGATTGTGGGTAACGTTTGAATTCAATCTGAATAAAAATAAAGAAGCAGCAGTGAGAAGGAAAAACATCTCTCTCATTTGTTGAATATGCTAGCACACTGTGGGAAGTATAGATAACTGTGAAATGATTGATATTATCCATGCCTGCCCTGGGATCTGAAGGTGTCTGCCACTGTTAACAGGCTGTAAGGTCTGATTGTTCAGTAACTCATGTGAACATGGAAAGGTCCACAAGAAAAACGAAGTGTTTAGCATGGCAGGTCCTTTTTTAAGCAGGGTCTGTAAGACCTCTGTAGTTTTTCATCTGTGGCACAGTATAGAAACATTTGAGTCTCAGCTTTGTCCAGCCATTCCAGTTTCATTCTGCATTCTCGCTTACGAATTAGTGATATTTCTCTAAACGTCTGGAGAAAGGGCAATTAGAAGATTCAGTACAGATGCAGAGAAAGGAAAGATGAGAATAAAGAAATAATTTTTGGAAGAAACAAACCCAATGCGACTGTTTTTCTTAGCCTTTTGTCTTGCTGAAGGAAACTTGTTCATTAAGAAGGAAAATAATTGCAGAACTTCTGTATGAAGTGACAGATCTGAAACTATTAATCATATTGTTATAGAAATCATTGTTCTTGTAGTGATTTTTTTTTTTTGGCATGAAGAACAAATTGAATATTCAATGTCAAAGCAGAACAATAAATCTAAGTGGTTTACATCATTATAAGTAGTACTAAGACTGAGAACTAGAACAGAGATAGCGTATAATTTTTATTCTTTAAACAGTTTATGTTGCAGCTATAATGTGCTGTTGAATCCATTTGGGCCTTCTTCACCCACAAGCCTATTCTGTGTGCATGGATTGGTCCTTTTATTGTAACACTTGCTTTTCACAGAACCACAGAATGGTTAAGGTTGGAAGGGGGACCTCGGGAGATTGTCTTGTCCAACCCACTGCTCAAGCAGGTTCACATAGAGGAGGTTGAACAGGTTCACCTGTAGGTAGGTTTACTGCTGAGACTGTCAAAAAGAGGTTAATGTCAACTGTAGTGAGAACCACCTGTTGGTACTTCGCTTTTTCCTAAAGAGAATTTATTTAAAAATCAAGATGAGTGTCTTTGAAAGAAGATAAAAATACCAAAACAGAAGTACCAGTGGTCTTCTGTTTGAGTACCTATTTAAGCTCACTGAGATTTAAGATACAGTGAGTATCTTATTCTGTTGCTTAAATATAGCTTTTCAGTGTCCTTTGACTTCCACTGTGCAGCCTGTAGCCACTGTCCTGGCAGGACACACATCTCCCAGGGAACCCTCTATCATATCTGCTATCCCTACAATGTGTCTTGTATACCCTGAGCATCTAAACCACTCCTGCAGAGATACATGTGGGCCTTACAGAAGTGGTCCCTCCTGCAGTGGCTACAGTCCCTGCTCTTCTACAGTCTCTAGAATGTTTTTTTACTACTCATTGCTATAGCTCCCAAAATCATTTAGGTTAGATCATGTGCCATGCAAGAAGCTTTCAGTTTCTTGCCTGGTTACTACTAGCAGTGATGTTACCTCAGCAGTATGCACGTAAAGGCACTTGTATATTTACTTACGTATGTCTAGCTGTATGCAAGATGTATCATTTTGGGAGATAGTGAGGCACCCAGACTTTTTGCTGGCTAGAATTATGAGAAGTTCCCTAGTAGATGGACATCTGTCCCTGACTCCCTGAGAGGCTCATCAGGTCTCTAATTCATTCAGGCACTGTGGAAAATCCCATTATGTACCTGTCTGCACCTTGGGGTGCCTTAATTATCTGGAAAAACTGGCCCCACACTCCCTCTATTTTTCGTCTTGTGGTTTCTGGTCTCTTGTAGCAACAACTGCCCTGGAGACCTGCTGCCCCTGCAGAACTTGATGTCTGGTTTTGCTGGTGTTACTTTATGAGTAGGCTTTCTATTTCTATCCTGCAGACTTCCTAGATCACCTTAAATTTGAAAGTTTCACTCTCTAGGATATAAGCCCAGTAGTTGATACATACTCAAAAAGGAACCAGAAGTGTTGCTGTATGTTTTTGCATTTTTCTTCACTGAGAGAAATTAATCTGGCCACTCATAAATATGCACCAGCATTTTTATTCACTTCAGTAGTAAGGGTAGTGTTCTTCTGTTAACTCTTACAGGACTTCCTGGGAGTGTTCAGCAGTCTTAGAAAGTATCTGGTGAAATTGTTACTGTTCAAGCCCTATTCCCTTGCTAGAAGACACTTCATTTTTAAATATGTCTTTGCACCAGCAAGATCCAGGCAGTCAGGATTGTTTCCTGTAGGGAGCAGCCTGGTAAATGTGATTGGATATTGGAGTGGACTGCCCCAGAAGGTTGTGGAGTCACCAGCCCTGAAGGTGTTTAAGGAAAGACTGGACATGGCTCTGAGTGCCATGTTGTAGTTGGCAAGGTGTGTTGGTCCGTAGGCTGAACTCAGTGATCTCGGAGGTCTTTTCCAACCTCACTGGATCCTGCTGCCATTCAGTGGCTGAGCTGCACACTTCTCCCTGCTGGTCCTTGGCCAGTGGTGTCTCAGGTCCAGTCACCAGACTGGGAGCTTGCTGGCCTTGTGGTGCCACTGCTTTGGCAGCTCCTCAGGGTAGGAGGGGACAAATGTCCTGGCTTGCTGGCTGGAGTTTCGCAAGTCCACTGGCTGACGTATGGACTGTAACATGTGTAATGCACACCCTGCATCCTTCAGGAGTGAAAAATGGAGTGCTGTATTTACTGGGGATTTTTTTTTTAATGTTAGGTCTCTGGGATTCATGTGACATTTAATAGCATACATTTAAAATTAAACACATGCTAACAGCTAGCCTGAGGTGTAGCTGAAATCCACTTGTGAGCTCCTGTTCCTACCACAAATAGAGGATGCAAATCTTTTTTTATTTGGTGATGAAAGCAACTTGGGGAGTTTTAACCTCAGTTCTGAAAGGCCACCAGTCTTGCTGCATAACATTTTGCTTTCACAAAACAGAAATAAGGCATCAGATCAAACACATCTTGTTCTATTTCTTACCTGAAACTTCAGAACATGACCCTGCTGGGCAGTCCCTGCCACTTGTTCTGGAAAGCAAGGTGGTGTCTCTCATTCCAGGTTAGGTACTTATGTTTGGGTTGGGTTTTTTTGTAGTTTTCTTTGGTTGGTTTGGTTTGCTTGTGTTTTGGGGGTTTTTAAATCAATTTTAGACATCTGCTTAGACTGGCTGTGTTAGGTTGCTGTACTGCACAGTTGGTAAAAGGGAGGAAAGCAGTAGATAACACTATTGTCTTTGACCTTTTCTTGTTAGTTTGTAGCTCATTTAATTTGTCTTCTCATGACCTGGTAAGCAAAATCTATTTGTTTTAGGCCTTGGTCTAGTAGTCACAAAAGTCAATAACGAAAGTGGTTTTAAGATTTGGATCAGGCCCCTGTATGCATTTATATAAAGTACTTCTTGGCCATTGTTTGACTTTTTAAATTTTCTCTTATTTATCTTATGTGTTGAAACTGAACAGTTCCAATGAGTTGTCCTCCCTCAGTTTGCTCCTTTGCCTTCAGAAACTGCGGTTAATGTTCACTTCTTGGCTTTGCAGAGAAAAAAAGAGACGTTAATAGACCAGCTCACTTGAATTACTCTTGTTGAAAATTGATTAAAAGCTTATTGCAGCCTCGTCTCACAAATGGCATGCGTCCTAGTTCTCATTTGATGGGCAGCCTGTCGGCTTGTCAAATTACTCAATAGAATAATGCAATTACTCAAAGCAGCATTGCTGATATGAAGAGCTTATGTAGCTCATTGCTAGCTACTCTGTGCTTTTCACTCTGCAGGCTGGAAACGTGATTTGTGAGTGGGCTGTGGCTTTAACAATGGAAGGCGATGCTGCTTTGTCGTGTATTTCCTTTCCTCCTCTTCCCTTACCCTCCCCTTCCTATCCCTTCCCTTCACCAGGCTATTTTTGTGGTGTACTGAGCTCCCAAAGCAAACTGAGGGAAAGGCAAAAGGAGTGAGGCAAGCAGTGTCGCAGTCCTTACTTTGCAGATTTGATACATACACCCTATTCAGAAAATACAGCATGTATGTGGGTCAGTGATCCCTGCAGATTTTTATTATTTATAGTCATTTCTATAAATACAGGACTTCCCACAGCAGGGTTCACGCAGTGCTGTGTTTCTTGTAAACCAAAACGTTTTTATCTCTGCTATGGTCTGGAGGTAGCAAGTACGAGCTCAAAGGTGAAGATAGAAATGAAAGAAAGCAGTATACGTGCACCATACTACGGCAATGGTGACCCTGCTACAAGGCAGACTGTTCAGCTGGGAAAACACTGTAGTGGCTCTAGCAGAGGACAAGGCTTTCAGTGTTATTCCTGTATTTGATGCCCAAGGGATTTTTTCCTCTCTATGTTTCTGTGCATGCATGTGCATGGAACATAGGTGCTTCTCTGTGCCATGGCTGCGACTGATGGTAGCTGTGGGAATGTGCAATCACAGAACAAACTTCCTGCATCTGCCCTGCCATGTGCTTCCAAGCACAAAGCTGCTCTTTTGGTCTTGTGCTGCCCCTGGAAGCTACCCAGTCGTGAAGGGGTGTTGGGTTCCTTCTCCCTGCGGTGAGCACTGGTACTGGCTGGATAGGCTCCCACAGCAGCAAGTGCTGTACACCCCTGTAAGTTCTTAGGCAAACATCTGCAGCTGGAATGTGTGGCATGTTCCTCTGATTTGCCAGTTCTCAACCTTGCATAGCAACATGTGTAAAATACTGAAATGTGGTCCTTCTGTTACTGTTAACATTCAAAAATCTTCGTTTAATGTGGGCAGTAAAATTGTTGGAAAATGTTGGTGTTTTGTTTTGTGAATAAAAAAATCCTGGTCCTTTCCCTCCCCCTCCCCCCCTCCAAACTGTGAGATCCAAGCCCTTTCCCCCACTGCCCATGTGTACTTGGCTTCCTTTGTTCTGCTGCCTCATACCAAAAACACAGCAAACTGAGATGTGTGCTGGGTGCTCAAGGCCAAAGAATGTTTTAAATGGTCACAGTTTGTTTTACGCAGCCATACAGCATGGTACATTTTGGAAGGAGCACTGGGATGGTGTTATCACAAGATGCTGAATATGACATTATACTGGTTGTGATTTGGTTTTGGTGCCTGGTTTGGGAAAGCGTATACTCATTCTAAAACACACAACTATTTGAGAAGAATTAGTGCAAGTTAAGGCATCGTGCTGCATTTATTGCTAAATGTGTGTTTTTATTTAATTCAAACTAGAAGGTAAACCTGCAAAGAATTCAAGTATCTCAGAGCATGAGCATACAAGCACTGGGGAGCAATTTGCAGGATCAGAGCTTCAGCCTGCTCTAGGTAATAGACCCTCAGGAGAGGAAAGAGAAAACCCACTTTTTTAGATACAACTCTCCTTATCTTAATACTTCTTCTTAGCAAATTATGTTGGTGGTTGGACTCTAAGCATGTGATTAAACTGTTAAAAAATCAAGATATTTAAGGATTAGTTACTGTATTAAATCCTCTTACATGCAGCGTGCTCTGGTTCCCCTATGTAGAGTATCATGTCACAACTGATAATTTCTGTTTTCTTTTCTAGTACAAGGATGCATTTATGAAAGCAAACCCAGGGTACAAGTGGTGCCCCACAACCAACAAACCTGTGAAAACCCAGGCATCTAGTGTTACAAACAGGAAAAAGCTATGGGCCATTGCATCAGACTCTGCAAAAGATTTACCGAGCCCAAGGAAAGTAACCAAAAGTGAAGAAATGCCACAACTTAACTTTGGGATGGCAGGTGAGATTTCCATCCATGGTACTCAGCTGTAGCTCTGGGGATGTGGTATTGAAACTGCATTGGGATACCTGGTTTTGTTTACTACACATAGTATTGTAGTGTTCCAGATTAAGTTGCCAAAACTGTAGCTAAACCTCTGTGTAACAGTTTTCTAAAATTTTCCATAGTGCATGATTTATTTTCAAGATATGAGGCATCCTAACTCTTACCCCCTGTAGGACCCAGATTTGAATTTTCAATTCCAGCTTATCTGCTGTCAGAGACTTCCATTCTCTAGTTAAAAAGGAAAGTGCTGATTGTGTGCATTCTGTTTCTCTGTCGTAGAATGCTGTACTCTTTTAAGTAATTTACTCTTTGCAAAAATAATTTATGGGTGTCTCAAGTTGGATATGATAATCTTGTAGATTAATGTACCAGTGGGGCTAACACTTTTGTATTTTCATCAAGAGAAGCATAATTTAATTTCACTTAAATGTGCTCTTTTGCCCATTATATCTTGGAGGAGCAAATTCTAAACTTCTAAACATTTGCAAAAACAAAAAAAGAAATATGTGAAGAAGTATAGGTGGAGTGCCTGAACTGGTGAAAAGTAGATAATCTCTCACTGATATCCATAAATAGCAGAACTGTTGTAATCATGACCTTGAAATACAGGGACATTAATGTTAAATACTGGCAGCTTAAGAACCTAGCAGTCAAGGTAAAAAAAAAAAAAAAAACCCTGCCGTTGTTTTTTCCTTTTGTTTCCCTTGGGGTTTTTTTGTTTGTTGGTTTGGTTTGGTTTTTTTGCTTGTTTAGATTTTCAGATGCTTCAGTAGTTATAAAATTAGAAACTTTGTCATATCCTACCTGGTTTATGACAGGTGTGCAGCAGATAGGACTTCTCTGCTTAGAGAGATTGTGAGCTGGAGAGTAGAAAATGGTTTTATGGAACAAGTTTAAAAGAAAGAAAATGGATAAAGAGGCATGTATATCTTAGTATAGTGGTATGAAAATGCCTGTAATGAAATTTCTTCTGGCTCTTAAGGAACTGTGAAATGTGATCAAAATAAGTGCTTCATCCTGCATAGTTCTGGTATATGGGAGAGCAGTTCCAAAAATCACAAGCCCCTTCAGACTATTCTGCTTTTGCTTTTAGAGGAGTGATTTCTATGCTCCTTAAATATTTATTGACTTAACACAAAGAACATGTAACAAGCCTTAATCTACCTCTCATCCCAGTGGTCCTGCTGGGCTATCCTAATGTCAAGTTTTTGAGCACAGAGGTCTTGAATCAACACCTGTCAGAGTAGGGGACAGAGAAATTAAGAATTAATTAGAAATTAATCCATTGTTCTATCTATAGAGCCATTTATATCTGAAGAAAGACCTTTAGTCCTACCTGTGATAGTTTGTTCGATTTTTTTCCTGCAGGCTGAATTAATGAGCATAGTAATTCATAAGGATCTTGCTCCAGTCCTCATGCCAGTGAAGGCTGGCAGTATCTTGGGTATAAGAATACCTTATAAAATAAAGACAGCTTCTGACAGAGATGTTAGCAGCATCCACATCACGACAAGTGTGCCATGCCAAATGGATTACTGCTTTGTCAACTATATACCAGTTCATGTTAAATATGTTTATTGTGTTCCTCTCTGCTTGACTTCACATGATAGTTCAATTCAACTCTCCCTCTTCTACCCAGTACAATCTCTTTAAAATCCAGGCTGCATGCTAGCTGATGAACTGAAATGTAGCCGAACCACCTCAAAAACACTTTTACCTTTGAAATGCCACTGATTCACTTGTGTCTTCAAGGCAGGTAACTTCCTCAAGACAGGGTTTGTACGCATCTAGAATCATGCCAGGAAATCTGTTTTGTTTGTTGGTTGTTGCTAATCATGTCTTGATTGCTTTTTGTGTACTACATTTTACTTTGGAAAATCTAATATGTAGACAGTAAGATCTTACTTTGTTTTTGTAAATCCCACACAAGCTGTTTCTGTCCTTTTTTTTGTCTTTACAAGAATAGCCATGCCACATTTAAGTCTGTTGTGTTGACCTACCATTATATCAAGAAGCTGAGGTATGGTACCAGCATTGGGCTTCTGACCTGCAGACTCAGTGGTGTCCTTGATCATCCAGCCTGGAAGCTGTAATTGAGCACGTTTTTCTCATTATATGGCTCACCTGTATAGGACAGAGGGCAAAGAACGCTGCTGTTTGCAAAAGCTTTGCCATACAAATGTGTGAGATTTGCAGTACTTGAATATTTTTGCTTCAGAAGAAAACCATCCATGCCAAAATGCTTTTTAGTGAGGCAAAGGCTGGAAGAAATACACTTTTAGAGTAGGCTATATCCCTATAGAAACACAGTTTTTGTTTTTCAGAAAGAAGCTCAATTATGCACCCAGGTAAAAGTTGGTTGAAACTGGTTCCTGCTGGCCTTCTTCCTGCTTAGTACTTCCTCAGTTTGTTGTTTCCTCTGACAGAGAAATGGCTATGATGAACAAGCCAGCCTGCTGAATCTGTAACCAGCCCAGTACTAACAAAGTATGTCATTCCCAAACAGAGAGATGGTTTTAAGTTTCATCAATATTAAAAGCTGTTGAGAAAGTCACGAATCACCTGCCATTCTGCAATTCAAATGTGTGTGCTATTTTCCCAGTACTGTTGATTTAAGAATAAATTCTATAGAATACCCCTTAAAATTCTTCTTCTTACCAGTAAGCTCCTAGTGCCAGAAGAGAAACATTATTGTGCTGAGAAGGCACTATAAGCATATGGCAGTGTTTGGATATGTACATTTTGTCTTCCCTTAGATGAAGTTATTTTGTAATTGGAAACCTTAATAGAAGGATTTTTGTTTTTATCATGAGCAGACATCTAAGCACCAGCCCTCTGCTACAGCTGCAGCATAAGTGTTCAAGTTGTTTAAGCATCACATTGAATTTTTATTTCTAATTCATCCATCATTTTTTTCCTTCCTTCTAATTTTGATATTTAAATAAACAGTTTAAGTATTTGCTTAACTGAGAAAAACACTAAACCACACTTCCATCTTTGTACTCTTACGATAAGCTACTTAATTGAAAGGCAGAAAGCCAAAACTACCAAGAAGATATTTAGAAGGCAGGCAAGAATTTTACAGTCGTGAACTGGGTGTTCTTGAGATGGCAAAAGCTGGGGAGGGGGAAAAGGACCAAGAGATAATGAAAATAAATCACAAAAGAGCAGCTGTGCGTCATCAGGGTGATGCAGGCATGACGAAGTGCTGTACTGCAGTTTGTCAGGCAGAGTGTTTTCAGGACCCCCCTCATCTGATGTGGTTGCACTGCTGGTCATCCATATACAAGAAAGACAAACTGCACCTGGGATAACTGCAGAGGAGAGCTATAGGAATTGCTGAAGTGATGGGAGACAGATGTGCTTGATGACATTGGGTGATCTTGAATTGTTTAGACCAAGAAAACAAGTGGAAGAAGAGTAGGAAAAGTCCTGTAAATGCAGAAAAGGGAGATACCATTTAGGGAAACAGTTACTAATCTTAGAGATGCAAATACCAGAAAAACCTGTACTACCTGGCCTTGCGTATATTTAAGCTAAAACCTGGAAGAAAGCCCTTAATGCTTAGAAGATTTGAATCCTGCAAACATTTTCCAAAGGGAGTAAAGAAACTAGAAAACAACCAGCCAAGGCCTTATTCTTTAATGTGGGGCTCAGTAGGTTTATGGAGGGCCTGGAGATCTCTTCCAGTCTCTCCTTCCTCCAAATCCACTGCCTGCTCAGGCATTATCTTTCAAGATATGTGTTCACTTTTCACTTCCTGATTGCTCTGATGTCCTCTGGTTTGAAGGACTGAATGATTTCTGATCAACTGCTTGGATGGCAAAAAGTGCTGTTGCTGACAGGATCACTTCATTTATGAATTGTGTTTAGATTCTTACTGGCCCTTAACATTTTCTGTGTCTCTTCCTCTTACTAGATCCTGCACTTCTGGTAGTGCCTTGTCTCTTCATAGAAGTGTGATTTTTTTCCCCCTTTTTAATTTAGAAAGGCAAACTTCTTAAAAAAACCCTAAAACCTCCAAAGCACATGCTTCTTTGTGTTTATTGTGGTGAAGGAAAAAGTTAATTCCAGTTGAATATTGGGTTTAAAGCTAGGTGCTATTTAGGATGCCCGTTTAATACTATTTAATAGTATGCCACTTTTCTATCCATGAGGTAGTGAATGAGCCTGGTCTATTTACATTGTTTTCCTCTGTTTCTATTTAATGCCCTTCTAAAAGACTATTGGAAAAACTTACCTTGGGAATCTCAGTGAGAGATGTCGTGTGCAGGAAAACTTTGGGCAGCATCTGTGGTATTGAATTAAACAGCATTGATGAGTATTCCCATGAATTGGACTGTGATCATCTGTAGCCCTAAACTATTTGGAGGTTTACAGGTACAAGTTTGGCCCATGTCATCTGAAAAGATGAAAAAATTCCACTCACATTGTGGCTGTTGTACGAGACATTTGGCCATTGTCTGTATCCCAGTCTACATGACGCTGTTAAATCAGACACCTGCATTGCTCCCAAGGCATTCTCCCAAAATCAGACAATTAGTCTTCATAGTGATGAAGAGCAACCACTCTTCTGAGTGGAAAAGCTACTCCATGAGTAATGCAGTGTCAGAGTTTATTGCTTTCACTTCTTGTCATTTTCTGAGCCCCTGAGGTGCAGGAAGGCTAGAGAGGAAAAACTGTCAGTATCAAACACTTGGAGAAAGAACATTTATATCTCCATTTTCCATTCCTCAATTATGTATCATATTGGCAGGGCAACAAGTGGGTAGGCAGCTTGCCTGGCCAGTGCTTATGCTGTTCTGGCTTCATGCTTCCGAGCTGTCAGGCTGGCACTTTTCGCCACTAAATACAGCTCTAAATTACAGACAAATGAAAATAGAAATTTTGCTTCAGAGCTTGATTGTGTTGTTTTGTTCCATCCTTTTATTTGTTCAGTCGCCAAGGAAGGAACCGCTCACTTGGTAGGAGCATCCACCGACTTGTAAACCTGTGCATTATTAGAGCATCTTTGAGTATATTTATGTGTGAGATCATTACAGTTGCTGTTTTAAAGATATTCATCTCTATAGTACATAAAACCTTTGGCAGTAGAATTGTTAATCCATGCAATGGGGTGTTAAGCACACAAATCCAATTAAATCCTTCAAACAGCTTTGAAAGCCTTCCCAGAGGGTACAGAAATGGTTATTTGTGATTCTCTTGAACTGCCTTTTATGGCAGCTTGCTGAGAGTGTCTGTGACAAATAGTCTTCTGGGTCTGTAGTGGTGCAAGTGGTAGGTTTTTTAAACAAGCAAATGAATCAACTTAAGACTTCGTTTTGCTCTTTTAACAGATCCTACACAAATGGGAGGCCTGAGTATGCTGCTTCTAGCAGGGGAACATGCACTTACTGCACAAGAGGTAAGAAATTCTCTTCTCTCCCTTACTGTGAGCTCTCAGTTTAAAGAGCTTGTAAGAGGAATATTTGACCAGTGGGGAATGAAAGTTAGGACACATCTCAGGTAACCTCAGCTGGGAATGAAATGTGTGTCTTGTATCCTAGCTGTGAATGTAGGTTGAGCATAGTTCAGTATTAACTCTGCTGATACTTGAGCACACCAGTCAAGCCTGCAGTATGAAGAGACATTGTCAGAGGAAAAAGGGTTGAAATGCAGTGACTGTGTTAACAAACAGGTGGTTTGCAAGCTTTTCTGGGCAAAGATTCTATATACTTGTGCAATGCCTGACACAACTGTGGCCTTGGCACTAAGAGATGAATAAACAAATAATTTCCTACAAAGTCAGCATCATTGTATATACATTCTGAAACCCTGCAAGTGCTAACAGGGTTAGACAGTCTGCTCCTATTCACTAAATCCTTATGTCTAAAAAGAAGTTTGTAGTTCAGTTGCCATCACAAACGTGTTTTTACAAAGGAGTCTAGTAAGTGTTTGTGTATATCTCCATTAGTGCAGAGATCTCTAGTCTTTCTTTAGACTGATTATTAATATCATCTGGTTTTTAGGCCAGCTTTGAAAATTGTTCAAAAGGTGGCTTCTTTGTTGGATATAGTAAGTAGTACTGCCATAAATCTTTAGCTCTAGGAAAGAGCTCTCTTTTGTTGTTGTTGTTGGTTTTATTGGGAGGAAAAGTAATAATTAACTTAATCTGTATGTGTAGTGCATTTGAAATGTATTGCTTCTGTACTGCCAGGACTCCTCAATGCTTTGCACACCAGTTTTAGCCATGGAAGTTTTATGCTGTGTGGGTACTGGCCTTCTGTGCTGCAGCATGAAAAATAAGAAACATTCAAGCCAAGTTGACAGAGAAGTGAAAAGAAATACATTATTTTGTGCTAAAATTACACTGTCCTTCTCAAACTTGTAATCTCTCAGCTTGGAACATACAAGCTGCTTTTACTATGCTATTATGTTTAAATGTGAGGGAAGGTATATTGTAGTCACAGATACTGCATTCCTTTAAAAAAGGCCTTTGCTATGACCTTGAGAGCTGAGGTGTCTTGATTCTACAAGAGTCTCAGTAGTATGATTTCAGATGGCAGTGTAGGAATAAAATCCACATGTAGATTTAGAGTCAAATCAAAAAGCATGTTGTGTGATTTTTTTTAGTGCATAAAAGTTCTTTTAATCAGAACTTTCTTATTTGGAGCAAAAAGACACGCTTCCTGTGTGTCTCAATAAATCCTGGTTTTCCTGATAGAAGTGTGCAATATGACTTGTGATGAAATATTCACTTTATGTATAATCTACACTCTACTCTTCTGGGCCTGTAGTCTTCTTTTGAAAGCTGGCCCTCCACATCAAAGAAGCAAGCTGTGTAATCTGCTTTCCCCAAAAATGTAGAGCAAAATAATTGTCATAAATACAGCCCAGACAAAACTAGTTGGAGGATTGTTAGAATCATGATGGGCCATAATTTAGTCCATACTTACTAATGAGTTACCGTATTTTAATTGTCCTGCCTTATTTGACAAGTGGTTAAGGGGCAGAGCACTTTCCCAGGAAACTGCACATCTCTGATCCTTTTGAGGGTCCCCTTTGTAAAATACCTCCTCCAGATCAATTGGGGTGATTGGTATTCTTAAACAGACCCAAATGAACAAAGTTCAGTCCTCTTCATTGTGGTTTGCAGGAATTAAGTGTCCAGCTGTGTGTCGAGGTGCTGAGAGACTTTCTCAGTTTCTTTTGTGTGGCAGCCCTGGTCTGTCTTCCTTGTCCTTTATTTTCTTATGTTTCAGTGATGAATAGATACAGAGCAAACATTTCTTAGGCATGTGTTTCTCAAATGCAGTAATGATCCTAAATCTATTTAAACTTGGATAACTGGACAGCTCTTCTGTCTTCCCTCAAGCATGTAGACAGAGGAGATGTAAGATGGTCATCTTTGCATGCCTTTAGGAGCATCGATGGTTGGATTTCCATGCTTATGATCTCACACTTAAACCAGCATCTGGCAGGTTAGCAGAACATGCTAGGAGGTGGTATGACAGACTCAGAAAGCAGCTCAAGAATTCATTGTAGAGCTGGAAGCTGTTTTGCTCTTGAGTGGAGAGGAAGATTCAGTTGTGTTGTATTAGAGTTGGTATTCACATGGGAGAAAATATGGTGTATTAAGGTGACTACAGAGGTATGGTTAGTGAAAGAGGTTCAGAAGTTGCTTTACTATGGAGAATGTATGTATTGTTTTTATATGCTCGTGAGTATATAAATACATATTGTACATCTAAAGCCTTGGCGTTTCTATTTTTAGAAAAAAGGACAGACACTGTCATATTTTAAAGAATGCTCTAAATTATAACATGTAGTCTAAATTATCATGAAAGCATGTGTATGCACTTAAGATACATGTACACATATATGGTTCTTAAACTGGGCATCTGCCAGACACAGGATTAGCTGTCAACATGCATATTGACTGCTGTGCATATGTATGATTATGCAGCCTTGGGTGGCCTTGTAAGCATAGGTCTTACATACTCCTACAATTTTAAAGTTGTTAACAGAGGGAAGGGCAGCACTGGCACAGTTTTACTCAGCACATGAGAGAGGATGAAGGACATTGTACTTAGAGGTCGGCTAATCCAGTGAAAAGTATTCAGCACCTGCTGATGTTCTGGCAAGTGTATGCTAAATAAGTGGATAGGGGTTTTTCAAGTGAGGTGCTTAATCTTCAAGTTGTCAGAAGCCCAGATGTCGGGTGACCAAGTGACCAGCCAGCAGGAGGATGGGAAGAGGCACAACAGTGATATTTACGAAATTGTTTTGAGGCTTCAGTTGCAGTCTCTGTATGTTGCCAGTATGTTCCCAGTTTTGCAAATTTTTGTAATAGACTAGAGAGTTTCTCTTCCGGTAACAGAATTCAGTGGTGGTGGGTGATTGATTTCTAGGCAGCAGCTGGAGTTACTAAGCAGATAGGCAAGAGAAGCTACAGACCTTACAGGCAAAGGACCTGGATATGCAGTGAGTTTCTCCCTGCATTTCGGATGCCTTCGTGTTACACAAGACAGTGGTGTGTGGGCATATTTTACTGAACACCTGAGCAGAGATGCCGGACGGATCATCTCCAGCTGCTGTAGTTGTGCCAGGCAAGGCCCGGTCCTCGCCGCAGGTTATTGGCAGCAAGGCTGAAGCTGGGTGAGCAGCGCTCCTTGCTTGCCCGTTCGCCTCCCTGCACATCTCCCATACTCGTCCGTCAGGCCCTTTCCTTGCCTTACAGCAGCACCTAGTGGACTCTCTGTAGGTTACTGCCCAGAAATCCCGAAATCCGGAGCGGCCTCCAAACCCTGCCTGTCTACCTGCGCCTCGTAGCGGTCAGGGTGCGGCCGGCACAGGGATTTCCTCCACACCTTGTTCGGTGTGATCGCTTCAGAGCAGGTTGTGGTAACCTGCAGGGAAAGGAAGGCAGATGGTTTCCTTCTTTTTGAGAGCAAAAGGCTATCTTGCATGTGGTGCAGGGTCTGTGCAAAGGGTGACTCAGAAGTGAAAAATCTCTCAGTGCAGCTCAAGGAAGGTTTGGAGGAAGAAATGGAATGTTGAGGACATTGTATTAGAGCAGGAAATGAGACATACAAAATGGCACCATCTGTGCATCTGTTCTTCTGGTAATTGTTTTAATGCTTTGATCGGGTTCAACTTGGCAAATGGTAGAAGTCCTGCAGATAATAAGTTTCCCACAGGTCAAGAATGTTTGGGGAGCAGCAGAGTAGAAGAAAAATCTCTAATTAGTGCTCTGCCGAGGAAAAGCAACAGCATTAATTTTTTAAAGAGTACCAGGAATTGATAGGAAAAGCATAGTGGTTCCAGCCACAAAACCTTCACTGAGTTACTGAGCACCAGCAATCTGTCCTCTACACACAAACCCGTAGAAAACTGGGCTTCACACCTCCCACAGCAAATGGTTCTGGTACACCAGGTGTACAAGCTGTGCCCAGCCCCCAGCACGTGGCCTCTGAGGCAGTGAGAAGGCTCATCCTGAATGTCTGACAGCACCTGTGTTGTGGGGGCTGAGCCTGGATAGCCCCTTTTGGAAGGGCACTGCCACTCCAGCACGGTGCTCCTGGAGTCCATGGCTCAATGGCTCCAAACTCGGAGCTAAGCAGTATAAGGCAGCTGGTTGAACTGCAGAAAATATGGGAAACAAGTCCAAAATTTGGTTAATCTTTTAAGAATCCCACCAGTGCAGTGGCCTAAAATAAACAAATGAATGCTCAGACGTGCAAGCAGCAACCTTACATATTTGCACCTCTGCAGAGTCTCGGACCTTCAGAGATGGGTCTCTCAAAAGCAGCCAGATACTTTTCTGGTAGTAGTCCAGACTACTGCTGAGGCACAGACATCTTAAACAGACTATACAGAAACATGATAAAAGTCAGTAATAAACATTAAGTCAGTGAAAACAGTAGCAAAACCTACTAAAAAGGCAGAAGACAGACATTAGAAATAGATTCTTTATGGCCCTTTGGGTTCCTGTACTCCCATAGTACACCAATAAAACATCCTGCTCAGTGTTTCATAAATACAGTGGAAATATAGATAACAGGAGTCACTGTTGCTGATCAGGTTTATGGCAGGGAAGAAACAAGTTTGTTTATATATGTAAGCAAATTGTCACGTTGGTGAATTTCCCCTTGTCCTCTGGATTGCTACACTTGGATTTTGTGTTTCCAGGGGAGCGTGGGTAGCAGATTTCTGAAGGCATATGCTGCTGTTGCTATTGCAGTGCTTCAGGATCTCAGACAAGCAGCAGCAGGGCAAGCTGCACGTCCTGTGAGGCTTTGTGCTTACTAACAACAGGTGCAATCAGTAGCTAAATCTCATGTGCTTTCACCAATAAAAGCTGTTGATTTACTTGTTTACGTAATGAATAAGAAAAAGGCCCACGTTTATTTTTGAATTTGTTAAGTAAACTGATATTTTGGGGGGAAAAAAGTGGCTAGGGAAAAAATTTCCATCCTGTTGCTTTTTATAAAATCTTACAAAGCCTCCTTTCTTTTTTTCTGTTTCTTACAAGCCGTGTTACATACCTTATTTTATACTAATAGTACTTCATTCTCCTAGGAGTAATACATGTAAATCGTTTACACTCAAATGTGACACTTAATGAATGCATCATATTTGATAGAATTCCTTTACAGAATAATGCTTGATTAACACATTTCTAGCTAATAAGATTGCCATGGCTAAGATCTATGTTAACTCAAATAAGGCTTTTGGTTTTGAACAGTCATTTCTTTGTATTTTATTTTCAGTTATAATGACTTTCTTGCACTGCTTCTCAAAAGCACCCCTAAAATATATGCTTAGGTACATGACTTGAGAAATTTTAGGCTTGTGCTACCCTTATCTACTTATTTTCATGCTGTTATGATTGGAGATTATTTTTCTAATCAGTATTCCTGTCATCAACTGTGTCTTCAAAATATTTTTTTGCCTTCCATGTAATCTTACTCAGAATTATAGCACAGATTACTATAGATATAGCAGTATCAATAGCATCACCAATACAAGATGGTTATGTGTGTAGTCCAGTATAATCCATTGAGTATTCTATTGTATAAAACTATTCTGACAAGTTCAGAATCGTAAAAGGAGAAGAAATGCCTGGTATTTTTGTGGTCTTTTTTTCTAAGACAGTTTTCAAATGCATTACAATGCGCACTAAGCAATGTTTTCATCTGTAAATATGATTTAATCTTTCCAAGACTGTGAAACATTAGCTTGTCCTTCTTCTCTTAAATGGTTTATTTTGCTCAATGTTGTTTTTAGCTTGAGAGAAACACCTTTGAGGTCTTACCCTGCACTCTCCTTTTTCCAGGTTTCCTCCAGTACTTGCCAGTCTGATACATCTAATTCTACAGAAACCTGTCAGAAGTCATCATTGTTTCAGTTTGCAGAGGTGAGTTTCTTTAAAAAGGCGTTTTCTTCTAAGTGTATCCTTTTAAAAAGCTTCTGATGTTCAGCTGAAAGAAAAATCAAATGTCTTTAACTAAAATTGATGCTTTTATTTGTTCCCTCATTTTTGGGTTCATGCTGTTGAATCATTTATCAGGTTGGTAAGACTTGAAGTGCAAGAGAGTGTGTTTAGGACCCTGGTGGAAACCCAAGTGCAATAATGGAGCTGTGGTTTAAGCTGTAATTTGGAGATATGTGATTCCTGCGCTTAGTTTTAAACTAGAGCCTTATTAACTAAGGTTTTAACATGTATTTGGATGTTTCTAATCTAGTGTGGCTGCTTTAGTCATCGGCTCCATCAAAAACCATTCTAGTTCTTAAATCTCCAAAATTTTCTTCTAGAACCACCAAACAGCTCTATGCAAGCGTGCTCTAATTTTGCAGTGTACAATATTTTTGTCAACATACTCCAGTTATTGCATCTGTGGTGTGTGTGTTGTTCTTTGTTTTCTTTGAAGAAAGAGTTTCATCCAAGTCTTAATGGGTTTCGTAGATATAAATAACATGTCAAAAATGAGATTGCAAGGAAATCTAGCCCTCTGCAAGCGTCACTTGTTTCTTGAAATAGTCGTAATACATGACACAAATATTTAGTTGTATAGGTACTGATTTTGCAAGAGACTGGCTGGTTTTTAAGTAAGTGTATATGGAAAGAAATTTTGTCATAGTGAGGGCTTTTTATTACCGGTATTCACACCAGCTGTGAATCTGACTTGTGTGTCCTTATTACCATTGCCTTGTGCACTTTCATACTCCTCCCTAAAAGATACCACTTCGGGAGCAGATACATTGCAGTCCTAGCACACAAAAAATGGGAATTCTTTTTCTGTTGCATATTTTGACATCAGTGCACAAGCCCTTGAATTCCAGCTTAAGATCTGAGTCTTTCAAATGTATTAGAAATAAATTGGAGCACTGATCCTTTATTTCTGATTAAAGATAATGGCCAGAGTGAAGTAGATAACCTGTAATTAGGCTCTTAAACAGCCTGCTGGCTTTTCTTGTTAGGAAGAGGAAATGCCTGGTGTGCCAGCGACGAAAAGCAATACTTAGATGCTTCTTAGAATTGGTTAATTCCAGTATCACTTATGACACTTCTGTGGTAATGATTCAACATCCATCTTCCCTTATTTCTGAGATGCTTCTGTGTGCTTATACTGTCAGTAGAGCAATGTCTTGTATTGAATTTCACTGCTGAATCTTTTAAAGAGTAAGACAAATACCAGCTCACCTAATTGTTTCAGTTCATTTTACAGTGCCGAAGGAGGGAAGTGCCAGATGCATGTGGTAGTAGGCAGGAATTGTGTGCTGCCAGATATGCCCTTGCTAAGGGTTTCTGACCTCAGGCTTTTCCTTACCCATTGAAGAAAATCTTTAGTGGGTGCCAGGAAACAAGCTCACCTGCTCTGCTAAAGCATGTGGTTTAGAAGTATCCTACTGATGATCAGTAATTAGAAATGCATATTAGCTAGTCTTATTTTTCAAGGATGTTAAACATCCTGTAGAGAGGGCGCACCTGACCAGTGCATGGTAGGTATGTGTGTCAGTGGCAAAATAATTGATACTTGTAGTGAAGTCTAACATTAATCAGAGGTGTCATTTGCAACAAAACTAATTGACACAAATTGAACAGTATGAAATGCAGTTAACTTAGTGTGTGGGATAGATCTGGTATCTCAAAATACCTGAGCACATTGTGTTTCTGTCCACGCTTACCTTCTGTACTAAGTAGCAATTTGTGCTCTGTCATCACCACCATTCTGCAGTCTCAGGTCTTCCACTGAACTGTGAAATACAATACAGTGTTAAGTATTTGTTGCTAACCTTTCTTTGATATATCAGCAGGCAAATAAAAGCCCTTCAAAAAAAGCTTACTTTGTAGATCCTAGTAAGGATTTTCCTTCCTGAAAAATAATTCAAGATTATAATTTCACAGATCACCTGTTTATGTGGTTCCTGGAAAACAGATACTGTTTGTTCTAAGGGTGTGTTTGCGTACTCTGGAATACCAGGAATCTTTTTATGACAGATTATAAATTTAGCGTGTTGAAGTGTGATACTGAAACTGAACAGTTAGGTAATACAAGCATAATTGTTTCCCTGACAGATCTCTTCCAACACGTCACAGCCTGGAGTCCTGGGGGCAGTAAAACAAACGGAGGAGTCTGCATTGTTTCAGTTTGCTGAGGTACAATGGCTGAATGTGGTGGGGGAGGATGGGAGGAAGCAAGGAACCGGTAAGAGTTGCCACTGAATGGCTAAGCGCCCTGTCTTATCAGAGATTCCCATCAGGAGATGTATATCTTCCTGACAATATTGTGTTAAGAAAAGCATGGGGTAAATAACCAGTGACTGTATGAGATGCTGGCCAGTTCTACCAGCTGAGAGATACTGGGCTTGTGAACATTATATAGCCTTCCATACCCAAAGGATCACTGCAGACTTACTAGCCAAATGGCCTTTTAATTTACATCTAGGAAAACAGCAATTAAAAGACATTCTGAAATGACACTGCACTGCCTGTGGAAGAGGCTGCAGCAGGGCAGAATGGTGATTGCCCTAGAGGCAGGAATCATTTGGAGAATCCTTGCAGGTCAAAGGGAGCTTATCACAGCAGTCACAAGGATATTTAACAGCATCGGTTAGGTGGTGACTTATCAAGCCTATTAGTTTCCCATAAATATGCAGCCTGTCGCCTTCCTCCACATATTGAAGATTTACAGTTTATGAAATGCTGCTTTTAGGAATTTCTTCTCCCATGTGTTGAATGTGCCTCTGTGAATTGACTTTCCACACATTTACTCTTCTTGCCCATTTGGGGGAGTCTGATACTGCTTGCAGTATCATTTAAGCCACAGGTGCATTTTGTGTATGTCTGAAAAGGCTGGGATTGGAGCTGGTGCTATTCCAGAGGACATAAAGGGATTAAAAGACACCCTGATTGTTATTCTGTGTGTCACACACTTCCTTCTGTGAAATGTTGAGCTGATTGTCTACTATGTTTTTTTAGCGTGGCTGGAATGGGCCTTGGTGTTTTTTTTAGGAGGGCCAAGGAAGACAAAACAATTTACTGATTCAGGTGCCAGAAAATACCTGGCTACAAACACTCCTATAAAAGATACAATGCAATTAATATCTCTAATCATGAAGGTGTTTTCTTATGTTCACAGCTTTGAAAGTTAGAAGTCAATTTGCAAAGCTCTTTTGAGAAAATTAGTAGAACTGAGCAGGATGAAACTATGTGCTGAAGCTATACTTTTAAACCAAGTTAAAAGATACAAACTGGAGAACATTTCTTGTTAATTTTATTGCAAAATACTGGAATAATACTGCAAGTGAATCTGCCAACTTAGTTACAAAAATCTCAAGTCATTCTGGGTATCTGCAGAGTTGAACAGAGTATGTATTGCATTTAGTACAACATTCTTAAATTGTACATAAAACCTGGCTTAGCCATACTCTCAGAATTTCACAGAACCTAAGACCATTTCCTCTCCTAATTGAACAAACAAAATGACAAACCTGAAAATTGTTATAGGGATGTGACAGTGTGTTGAGTTGCATTCCACTGTGCTGAGTGAGCTCCTTTGGCACATTGGAGTACACATATTAATCATCAAATGTTAGGTAGAAGAGGTGCTTAGAAAGTTAACTAGGATTTACTGAGGACAGTTTTAGAGTCAGGGTTAATCTCTTTTTCTTGTAAAAATATTTAAATATGTGTGCAGTCTGGAGGAGTTGGTTTTGTTCTGTGGCTGGAAATAGGAGACAGAAATCTAGTAAAGAGGAAAAAAAAGGAAAAAAAATTGAAAACCCACCTTGTTAGCTATCGTTATTCTTCCTGTGAAACCTTAATGACAGTGATGAACATCATTTTTTATTTTAGCAGTAAAGAAATGGCGTTTTTTCTAAGCTTGTAGCCTGATGATTTAATTTAGGTTGCTCCTGGGGAAAGTATTGAGCGTGTTACAGAACCTCTTTAAGCTTTCTCCCCTGCTATTAAAGCTGCTTGTGCTATTTCAGCTATAAGGGCTTTCATTTGCACAGGCTGTCTTTGTGAAATTTGGCAAAAGTCCTATTCCTTACTGTGCCACTTCTTACTGCATCTTGTCTATATGAACACATTACTGCATTTAGAGAAATAAATTATGGCAAGCAATTTGCAGTGGGCTGCTGTCATCGATGTACAGAGATACAAAAGAAAAAAGGGAAGGAGGGAAAGTAGTTATTTAACCAGTAGCCAAGTAGATCTGTGAAGAAATGTGAAGTGTGCTCTGGTCTGATGTGCCTGGAGACTTCTGGCAGCCGTCCCATCTCAGTTTTGGTTCTGGCTGGGTGTTCCTCATATGTTGCCTTTCTCTTCGCCGCCCTTGCAGCGGGGTGAGTAAGAGGTGCCTCTTTGTGAAGACAGCGATCCCATTGAGTAGGTTTGTCGTTTAAAAAAGACACCTTTACCCCAGGAGTACAAGTGCCCTGTCACTCAGAAACAGCTCATTATGTGTAGAATAGCATGGGATTCTTTTTGTCTTTACAGCCTCAGTTAGTCTTTCATCTGGTTGTCTAGCCCAAGTGCTGTAGTTGTCAATTAAAGTTGTTCAGGATATGCCTAATGAGGCCTGCCCAGTGACTTGCCATAAAAGATGACGAAAATCCTGGAAGCAAGACTTCATTTGGTTCTGTGGGTGCACAGGCAAGTGCCTTGGAGGTCTTCAAAGATGATGTGACATCCTCATAAGAGCTTTTTGAAGTTTGGATTGTTGTCAGGTTACGCTTTTGGCTTTCTCGTGCTTCTGACCTTGCAAGTAGTTGGCCCTGCTTCTGTCCTTCTCATTTGAACCTGTATGGAAAGGCTTTGATTTCTGAGCAGTGGGCTGTGTTCCTTAGGGCAGTGGCTGCAGGCTGTCTGCTCACAGGGACTGGTCGCTGTCCCCTTCCTTGCCATGAGAGGGAAGCAGAGCAGATGGGACCCCTTGCTCTCTTGGTCTTACTGCGTCTGTGTTTGGCAAATGTGAACAGATGGTGGTGATTGCTTCCTTGAGAGGAAAGATGAGTACCTCTTGGATTTACTTTCCTAAACTCTTATTCATTATTTAAGAAAAGGCTTCTGGGGTATGGAAGCAAAAGAATTGCTAGTTCAACCATCTTAGAAATAAAATAAATCCACAACCACCAAACTCTTTGCTTTCAGCAGCTTTTCTATTTTTTTTTTTTTCCTCATAGTGAATTAATTAAAAAAAAAAAAAAAACAGTCACGTGAAGTATGCAACAAGGGGGATTTTTTTTTCCTAGTCCATCATGTTACTTTCATTTAAGAAAAAAGCATGACTCAGGATGATTTTGTCCATGCTGCATTCTCACATACTCACTTTGAGGAGGTTTGCTCTCTTTATTTCTGTGCAGAACAGGAAGTTGGAATCCAAAACTTTTGGTCAAAACACCTTGAAATTTGGAGTGTAAAAACTAGTGAGTGTTTTCTTTTCTAGCTTCCATATGTAAAGCTGTAATTTTCCCAGGTAAAGAAAAATGTATTTGCTGTTTGCCCACATACTGAAATTATTAAATGTTTGTGTTGAAGGAAGATGAAAAAGTAGTTCTAGGAGGAAGATGAAATTTCTTTTGCAAACTAAAATGTAATATAATAGCTAAAGTCTTGCCTGTATTGTAATAAAAGATAATAACTTGATCCTAATGATCCTCCAGTTAAACCTCTACATAACTAAAGGGCTGTTTGTGGTTGTAGTACTGGAGGTTCTGATTATTCTTAAGTCTGGGAGATGTTCTTAAGACAGGGAATGGGATCTGTATTCTCACTGAGAGCTGATTGATCAGCCATTCTTTTCCTTCTGATGTTTGGCCAGTAACTTCATCAGAATGAGTTACATGATTCTGTCACTTCCTGTTTGTTTTCTTAGCTCTTTAAAGGTTGGGGTTTGGTTTTTTGTTTTATATGAAGTGTCTGCTTCCTCTCTTTCTGTTGGTACCATAAAGATCTCACATTTTGTTAGGAACACCTATTGTCTTGTTACTGTTTCCTCACTTTCTGCATCAGGAGGCAAGATATTCCTGTATGTTCTCAAGTTATAATTCAGTGTGTGTGGGTGTTGTTCTATCCTTTTTCTGCCATTCTTGTTATGCGGAAAAAAAATCATTGACATGAGCATTTGTTAAAATAGAAAGATAAAAATTTGAAGTGCAGTGTACAAGATTACTTAGTCAAGTGGGGTCCTGAGCAGGTTCACTGAACTGTCTCAAAACAAAACTAGGATGTTGAAATATTTCAGTTTAATATTAAAAATTACTGTTAGTGCACATTTGAGTGTTATTTGCTGTATTTAAATAGCTTTAAGTGAAATGGATGTCCTAGATTTTGGTGGAGGAGGATGTCGTGGGGAGTGTAATAATAAATTCTTTGACGGGTAATTGAAAGCTAAATTCTTCAAATAACCTAGTTCAAAAGAAAGAATTAATTACAAGGAGAAAGGCAGACATGATAATTTTTGCATCTGGAAGGTCATAGAACCATAGGATGGTTTGAATTGGAAGGGACCATAAAGCTCATCTTGTTCCAGCCCCCCTGCCACATGCAGGGACACCTTCCACTCGATGAGGTTTCTCAAAGACCCATCCAGCCTGGCCCTGAATACCAGCCTCTCTGGGCCACCTGTTCCAGTGCCTCACCATGCTCTGAGTTAAGAATTTTTCATAACATCTGCCGTAAACCTGCCCTCTTTCACCTTAAAACCATTGACCTTGTCCTGCCACTACCTGCATAATCATGGTCCTAAGTGTGATTTTTGTGGTGAGTGAGATACCATAGAAACACTGACAATTTTGTCCCAAGGCTTTTAAAGGCTTCTAAGTCAAATACTACCATGTAATGCCATGCCAAAAAAAGTCACATATCAGAAAATTCTTGCATTTCTGAATTTATAATGCTGCACTGGAATGTGGGTCTGAAAAAATTTGGCTGTAAAAGCAATTCCCTAAAGTGGTAATGGTAGTTATTTACTTATCAGAGGTGCTGGCACACCAACAGCTCTTTGGAAGGCTAGATTTAATCTCCAAACATAGGTCTCATTTCCTTTTTCATAGCTAAAGAAAGTGAAACAAGAACTGCCTGTGAGGACAGATGGTCCTCGTCTGTGTCTAAATAATGGGAAATACTGCCCAGACCTTCTGGGAGAATTTTATTTAACCATAACAACTAACAGGGCATATTTTTAAGCAACAGGTATGATTTGTTCACTTGGTCACACAAAACAGATGTAAAAGACACAGCATGAATATTAGCTGTGGACAGTACAGAGTATCCATGAGTGTAATCTAAGGAAGGAATGTGGTATTTTCCTGTATTCTCCTGTTTTCTACATATCTGTTAAGTGTTTCTTGGGTGGGGTTGCCTGTCTGAAGTAGAGCCTTCTGCCAGAAAGAACTAAAATTAACTGATGTAACTAATCTCTTATTTTCCATTATTTTTTTTTCCCTCCCTTTCTGTCTTTCCTGTGTACCACTGAAATATTTTCTCCTCTGTTCATTTGTAACCTAGATCTCATCAAATACTTCCCAGTTGCCAAGTCCCGAGCCAGTAAAGCACTGTGGGAAGTCGGCACTCTTCCAGTTGGCAGAGGTAAAGTTATACCCACTAGTGTCTGAAGGGGAGGATATGTATAACTTTTCAAAAAGTATGAATTGTTTAAGGTTTGCTCTAGTATCAAATTTGGTGTTTCCGGAAACATAGATTAGTAAATAATGACATACCAAGAGAAGTAGGCAGTGGCTATGGTCCCAGGAACCTAGTCTTTTAGACACTTGTGAATGTGCTTATTTTCTTAGAGACAGCACAGAAAGTTACACTTCTTTTTAGGAAAGTTAGCTTTATAACAGTAATAAAAACAATGCTCAGGAGAACAGCGAAGACAGGAGATAACAGTATTCTTAATGAGGAGCTGGATACCAGGATTAAAAAAATAAAGCTTTAGTTATGATGATTGGAAGGTGCGTTGCTTAATTGGGGACTGAGAATAGGAAGAGTAGACTTTGAGGTCATCAGGAATCTGTGTGAAGAGTTGGAAGTTGATGCAGTGTATTAAATTCTGAAATTGGTAACTGTCAGCAGTAATCAAGAATGCTGGGTCAGGTTTCCTCAAAGTCCTAGAAATTCTCTGTGAGTCTTAAATATAACCTTGTAGAGGTCTTCTCTTTGATATGGATGAGTCACTCAAAAATCTCTGAAGTTTGATGTGCAGATGCTATTCTTTGTGATGATTGAAAGATGAAGGTACGTGTTGTATTCCAGACAAATAAGGGAGTGTGCTAGCACATTACCTGTACACTTTTTTTGTTGGTTTTGTTGTGGTGTTTTAGTTTTTTATTTCAAATTCACATCCTATTTCAGTAAAGAAAATGGTTCTCTGGGTCCTGTCTAGTTGCAGCCAGCCCTATATTCTTGCTGGTGAGATCAGTCCCTCTCAGGAAAAAAAGCAGAGGTTAGAAGCATTGAAATGAAAGTATTTCATGTCTTGTTCTATGGATGGTCTTGCAAGACTGTCGCTTTATGGGAACTTATATGAGTGGAAGAAAATCTGCCTTACTGTACAGGCAGTCTCTGGCAGTAGTAGAGTTTGTGGCTATGTGGTCTATTATCAGCAGTGCCTGTGCAAGGGTGATTACACCCAACTGTGATCAGTGATCCATAAGGGTATTTGGCTTTTGCAGCTCTGGGACAGCAGAAGAGCTGGTAGTATTTACTCAGGGACACCAGAAGTTTCTAACATGGCCTCTAACAGAGCAGCAGGAGGCTGAGTAGTGCTGTTCTGGAGTGAGGCTTATTGCTGTGTGCAGCCTGGTTTTCAGAAGTCAGTGTTAGAAGTTGTGATGTGACTATGAAGCTTGTGAAGCCCTAATTTAGTAGAAGGACAGATGCTTGTCCGCAGGAGTGCACAGTTTGTACTGCAGGTGGCAGAAAAAGTGAAGCTAAGTCTGGCAGCATGACATTGTATGTTGGACAGGTTTCCATGATCTCTCAGTGATTGCTCAGATGGTATCCTGCAAGCCTAATTTAATACACAAAATGGACGTTAAAGGCTCTGATTCAAACAGGGAAAAACACAGCAGATGTGCTAGGCACATCCTCCATGTCTCTAGCTCTTGTAGGACATCAGTGCTATTGATTTTTTTCTTCTTTTTTTTTCCCCAGTTTTGGAGATCTCGAATGTTGGATCATAGTGGAATAAATGATATGTGAGAGATTCAGCTTAAGTTTTCAGATAGCAGTTCAGTCCCTGGTTTGGAGTATCCCAAATAAACCATGTTCATAATCACCTTGAGGGTGTCTTAGGGTTTGCAAGTGGATTTGGCAGACAGGTGTGCTATGCTGCTGTAACTCCAAACTGCAGATGCTGTGCACTGGAGGGGACTACTGTTTCCATGCTGCTGGCATGGCAAGTGTTTGGTGCATGGGAGCCTGTCTTCTTCAGCATACTACACTGCTCTGCTCCTCCTTCATCTCTTTGCTATGTAGATTAAACAATTTTATCTTCTTTTTTTTTCCCCCTCTTCCCTATCCCTTCCTTTTTGATATATTGCAATATTTCACAGATGGTGATTAAAATAAAATGCAGAAGGGGGTTTAATTATTTTCTAAAACTTCTGAGGATTTCTAAGTTTCTACAAATGGTTGGAGCCACTCTGCATTCTGAAGTCTGGGAGGCTGTTGCTGTTCAGCACTGCTGAGTCCCTTGCTGTCTTTAGCCTTCAGTGCACAGGCACGAGAGTGAAGGGAGGCGGTGCAGGAGTGGAGCATCACCTCACCAAGGCAGGGAGGCCACTGCACAGCACTAGCAGCACCTGGCTGTCAGCAGCATGTGGAGGCCCGAGCTCTGATGGTCAGGGCTTGGGAGGCGCTGTGAGGAGCTGCACATTCCAGGAGATGTAGAGACTGTTGGTTTTTGTTTATTTCCTTTATGGCCGTGACAGGCCAAATTCTGCAATCGACTTTGTAGGCCCATGTTGGTTGAGAGCAATGAAAACTGAGTTTGTAGGGACAAGGAGAGACAAAAGGGTGTAAATATTTTGGTTCCCCAGTCCCTTATAACTTCACTTTCTTATGCAGCCTAAAGAAGGAGGTATAAGAAACCCACAAGCCTGGTCTGAGATGATGGGATATGTCCTTAAAAATATAACATTTTCTTCATACAAGTGGCCAAGCCTGATACTGATACTTTTAAAGTTGTTTAGAAAAAGATCGTTTCCTTGCACCTAGCTCAAAACTGATACAAAACACCCTAAAGTACTGAAGAGGATCATGGCCTGATACAGGAAAAAGATTCTGGAGGATAATCAGCTAGATGCTTGCATGGCAGCCTCCTTTTATTCTGAGGAATACTAGAGATTACCAAAGGCTTGAGGACTTCTACTTAACTTTTGGTTTGGAGCATCTCTTTTGTATGAGACCTATAGGACACCAAAAGGCAATATCATAACCTGAAAGAAATAGCCTCCTTAACCTATGATAATAAAATCATTAAAAATTTTGGAATTCAGTGTCCTGCTAAGCCTTTAAAAACACCACCAGCTGGGTTGCATGCTGGTGTAGATTGTTGCTTAACTGCTGGAGTCTGTTCCTGTGTGAAAGAGTGTGTGTTTCAGTTCATCCTGTTCCTCAAAGGGAGTCCTGACAAGAAAAACCCCAAATGTCCAGGTATTGTTTAGTGTACAGTGGCATTATCCACCAGAGCAGTGTTGGAGTGGTCTTTTATTCATACCAGCATGCACAGGTCTACACTTCTTTTTTAGTATATAATCTTATGAATGAATTTTAGGAAGGGGAGGAAACAATCTGTTGAAAAGCTGTGTCATAAAAGAATTGGTAGTGATCAAAGAATGTTTTATTTGTGTTGATTTTTCTCTCCATAGATTTCTTCAAGTACATCCCATTCAGGGCCTTCTGATTTAACGAAACAGTGTGGAACATCAGCATTATTTCAGCTGGCAGAGGTAATACTAAAACACTGGTGACTAATTGCCCCAGGTGCAGTGGGGTGGAGAAGTTGAAGCTGTTGATTGCCAAAGTCTGCAAGGCAGAACAGTGATACAGTTATAATTGCACTGCTGCTTATAGAACCATAAATTATCATGGCTCAGATGTCACAAGTCAAGATTTCCCCAGATTAGCCATCAACTTAGAGGTTTCTAAGAGTCTGGTGCAGCTGAGAAGTATCACCAGTTCCTGGTGGCAAAGGGACTTGGTTGCAACTGAACTGGATTCAGTTTCTTAGTTTAGGCTTTGACATCGTAGGGCTTAGCTGAGGGACACAGATAGCTGAGAGAGAGGACTGGATGGCCGTGCTATAAAATTCAGGCATTTCTATTACAAATTCATGTTAATGGTCATGAGCTGCTTTCATTTATTTTTGCTTTTCATGCCCATTTTATTTTTCAGGTGAACTAACAGGCCAATAACTTACATAGACATTCTGCTATGATACTCTCAGCAGATCTTCCTTCTTGGAGCAGTTAAAACCAATGACACTTCATTGAAATTTTGCCTTTTTTTCTTTCTAAACACTTCTTTTAAGCTTTCCCAGTCTTGAAGATTGTTTAATTGCAAGTTTATTTGCTGACAAGACAGAAGTCACTTTTTTTGTAGCCACATCTACAGCTCTATACTACTGGCTACTGCAGAAGAAGCAAATGTATAAAAGGAAAAAAATCCATTGGCTATGGAATGTATGTTGAATTGACAAAATATTCTTAGTCCAATGAGCTCCATCTTAAAGACTGAGCTTTAGCTTTTGAAAATCACAGGCTGTGCTTAACATTGCAGTGTAGTAAAAAAGTCACAGAAGTACCTTTGTACCAAGAACCCACATCAGCACAGTTGTGGAGTTCTCTTTTGCCTAGTCTAACCTGCTTCCCAGTAGATGCTGTGTGTTGCCCAAGCTCTGGTGCTTTACAGTGCTCAGCCCAGCTTGTCCTGAACAGATCAGTAATTTCTACCTTGTATAGCAAGAATTTTGGAAACCTGCTACAAAAACATCCTAATCGTTGGTGTTATGTTCTTACATAAATTGGTATGCGAGACTTTTTTAGTTTGCAAGGAAAAAAAGCCTTGCCAGTTTGAGAAATCTAAAATGGACCTAAAGAGAACCCATGTGTCTCGGGGAGGTACATCCATACTGACCATATGGCCTGTGGGCTGAGCTGTGGGAACCTTCTGATGTCTGGTTCAAAGCAAGCCTCTTCCATCTGGTTTTGCTCCAGGTGACTGGTTGACATTTGTTCTAAAAGCAAAACTGCACTGGGAATTCAGCTTGGGGGCTTTGAGAGAGGACAGTTAGAACAAGGGCTGTTGGTTGGTGCCATGAAGGACTACCTTCTGTAGATGTATCCACATAGCTTACAGGTGATCCGAACCAGAGAGGATCTCCCAAGTCAGTGCTGCAGGAACATGGCAGTTTGAGGACCTTCTGACATCTCTTTTTCTGAATATCGATGTTCCTCAGACAGTTATAAGGATTTTGGTTTCCATTAGTGTTATCTCCAGGAGGAGATAACCATGGCAACCACTGCTGCTTTGCAGTTCTTTGCAAAATAAGTCTGTGACATGAGACGAAAGATTTGGAAGGCTTTTGTGGCTTTTACCTTCCAAATTATTTCTTACATTCAAGTTAAAGAAAATAATCTCAGGGAGATTCAGTAAACATTTTTCCCTCCCTCCTTCAAGGCCATTTAGAAAATGGAGAAAGGAATTGTATTAGGGACATTTGAAAGTTGAAGGAGGAACAGATGTGGGATTCCAAGTAGATTGTCTGTGGCAGTAGTCAGAGATAACTCTGTTTTGTTGCATTTCAGATATTCTGAAAATCTGTCTAGCAGTGGGTTTCCAGATGATATAAAGAGCCTTAAAGGAAACAGCACTGAGATCAGTTGTAGTTTTTTTCTATTAGAGCAATGAACTTACTAGCCTTATTCTAGCACTTAGCCCTCATCCCATTGCATGAGTTTCAGCATGTCTTCAGCCTGTTCTTCAGTACTGTCCTGTAGCACAGTTTGCTTTCCTAAACTAAAATGCCAGAGAGATTCCCTGTTAAATGCTCCTGTTAGTATAAGTAATGTTAACAGTTGATGTTTGTTTCATGGGACTGTTTTTAAACTTATTTTAGATGTGCCTTGCTTCAGAAGGAGTAAAAGTGAAAGAACCTGGGAAAACAAAAGTGGAAGCACTGGAAGATGAAGAAGGGGAAGTTTCAGAGGACATGGAAGTAGAAATGGAGAAAACAACAGTAAAAGACTCCAGTAATAGAAAAGTAGAACAATCAGAGATAGAAAAAATGCAAAACCCAGATGAAACAAAAGCTGAGGAATCAGAAACTGCAAAATGCAGAGATTTTACTAGTCTTGCAATGGAAAACAGTCCTTTTGAGAGAAAGGATAACACAAAGGATCTCGTGTGCTGTTCTCCAGAGCTTTTCATGAGTGACATGACTATCCTTGGGCTAAAGCCAGAAAAGATAAAGAAGAAAAAGAAAAAAAATAAGTTGGACCGGCACACAAATGAAAAATCCACCCCCAAAAAATCTTGTAAAAAGAGACAGTCCTCCGAGTCGGACATTGAAAGTGTAATGTACACAATTGAAGCCGTGGCCAAGGGGGACTGGGGTGCTGAGAGACTCGCAGATACTCCCCGCAAAAAAAACCGCCCTGTCTCAAATGTGAAGGGAAGCATGTTGGATACAAAATCACCAAAGAAAAAAGTGAAATCAAAAGAAAAGAAAACATCAAAGGAGAAACCAATGGAGACCACCAAAGAATCCAAGCCTACCGATTTCCTAAGTATTGAAGCCAGCAAGGAAGTACCGTGTGAGGCTTCTGATAACATTAAAGTGGAACCACTGACCCCAACAGAGGAGGTGGTATCCCAAAGCTTACCAGAACAGGTCAAAACTGAGGACAGTGACTGTGTTAAAAAGATAGAAACCTGTGGCTCCAGGAAATCGGAGAGATCTTGCAAAGGTGCTCTTTATAAAACTCTGGTGTCAGAGGGCATGCTCACATCTCTGCGCGCTAATGTGGACAGAGGTGGGTGGCTTTGAGTGTTTTGTTTGCAGCATGAACTGCAAAAGCCTGCCCAGAGTGGGAGGAAAAGCAAAAATGCATGTTTAAGCTGGAGTTTGAGCAGTGTGCAGTGGGAATATTGTGTCTGGCTACCTGAGATGCTAAGGACAGGTGGAGTGGCTTGGCTCCCTCTTCCAGGGCAGGTCTTTTGAAGTCTTTCAATCTGTGTTCCTGCTTACCTCACAAACTCCTAACTGCTCTATTTTCGTATTTCATGATCTGTTTTAACTTCTTGACTGAAGGCTTTGTTGTTTAATTTGTCAGCCTGCTGGTAGATGTGTGCAGGACTTGTGATGTATGTAACCCTGAACAATTACCTTGTTTCTATATAAACAGCTCTTGTGGTTGTGAGCATAGTTCTCAATCCTGCAAGAAGCAAATGTGTTCTGGTTTTGCCTTGGTTGTTAGTTTTGGTGTAGGCAGTAAGTGAGAACCCTTTATCTTGTGGAAGGACAAATTTGAGATCATATCTGGAAGCTTTCAGTGAAATGTCTGGAAGTGTATTTTTCCAACTGGTAGATTTATGTGTGTAATTAGAACGGTCAGAAAAGAAAAAAGATATTTGTAATTTAAGGAAGCTTATTACTGTATATCTCTTCATCTCTTTCTTCTTTATACCTTAAGAGATCCCAACTTTTGAGGTAGTCCAACAAAAGACAGGATGGGGGATGCAGAATAGTTGTCAATGTCATCATTGCCCAGTTTAAAATGAAAAATGTTTCGTAACTGCCTTAAAGGTCAGGCTTCATAAGTTGCTGTACTGACTGGGTACACAAGTTTCTTCTGAGTCTACTTTGTTTTGGAACATTTTTCTAAAGATGAGAAACAATTTTCTGCCTTCATCACAGGAAAAAGAAGCTCAGGAAAAGGTAACTCCTCAGATCATGAAGGATGCTGGAATGAAGAAATCTGGGCCTTTTCCCCAGGTGGGACAAGTGGGAACAAGAAACTGAAAAAGACTAAGCCAAAGGAAGAGTTTGTTTTTGGGTAAGTTGTGGCTTAACACTTTTTGATGTTTTAGTAAGGTCAGCCTAATAATTTAAGAGTGAGTCCTCCTCACTGCAGCTAAGTGACCTGCATCTAACACACAAATAATCACAATTCCAAAAATGAAAAACCCTGTGAAACTGAGTCATGCTCTACATACCTGTCGTTTATATAGCAAAGTAATTCCTTTGAGATCTTTCCAGGTTTACACCATTGTAAGTGAATTTGAATGATGTTATTTGCTCAGTTCTAAACAAATCACCCAGTATTTACCTGCTCAAAAAGTAGTGAAGAGGGTTATTTACATTTTCAGAGTACTTTGCAAGCACTATTTAAAGTTCTATGTAAGTGTTCAATCATCATAAACCAGATTAGACTAGAAAGAATAGATCTCTTTGCCCACTTGGAGAGATTGCTTACAGAGGAATAGTAAACAGTGTTCTTATATTATGATAATAATTATGATAAATATGTAATTTTTCTATTATAGAGAAAAGATATTTAAACTATTTTTGTCCACCATGATGAAATTAAATATATCTTAAAAAAATTAATGAGTATAGATGCATTAAAATTTAGTAAGACTGCACAGAATTACTTTTCTAGTATACAAGTAATGATTTTTGTCAGAGTATTACAGATTTATTTAGCTGCAGGCGCAGTAGTTAAATCTGGGTTGCCATTCATGCCTGCAAATTCTTGCAGATGGGACAATGTATTTAAAAGGGGGGAGTTGTTCCATATTTTATGCTTAAAATTATAATATGTTTGGTTTTGCAGGTTTGCAGTACCCTTTTCACAGCCTAGTTTATGTGACATCTAATTGCAGGTCACTTTCAGCAAAGATATTAAATCAGTGGGAATCCCCAAGTCTTGTTTATTGGAATAGTCAAGAAAAATTAGTTAAGAAAAAATGGAGCACTTTGTATTTTTAGAACTTTGTGTAAGTTTTGGAAATATTTTAAGTTGAAAGATTGAAAACTTTTCCCACATAATGGTGGGAAAACTCATCACATCTTGTAGCATAAAAAAAGTAGTTATAAATTATTTATTCAAAGAGTACCTAGGAACATTGTCTAAATCATTCATTCAATGCTACCTTCATTAGCTGGGTGGATGAGAAAATACATATTTTCCAATCTCTCATCTTTATTCAGTTGCATCATTAATGAATATTATTCAGTGAAGTCTGTAAAGACAGAATTAAGAATTTGTGAAGCGTAAGTGCTGGAGAGGGTATCCTGTATTCCTTTTCATTGTATTACCTGATCTTCTGGCTACTTGAAGAGCTGGTTTTACCTCTGCCTGCTCCCTCTGCTCCCTTCAGCATCACATTTCAGCCTCATTCTGTACATGCATTGGTGAAAGGGTCCTCACCCCTTCAGAATGACGTCATTTTTGTAATTTTCCCTGTGTCCTACCTTCCCCATCAGTAGATTCCCACATTTCATTCCATGGTCGGGGTCAGATGTGCTTTCCCACTCCCTTGGCAAGCAGGGCTCTTACCTGCCTGTATCTCCTGGCAGGACTAGTCTGTGCAGCATGAACACCTCAGCTCAGCTACACATGTCTATCCAGGCTTCTGAGAGGATCTTAAAATTCATGACAGTGTGGACTATTTTTTATTTCTTTAAATAATTAATCACTGACATAGAGATAGCAGCACTCCCCATTGCCTGTCTGCATGTCACACCAGTTATAAATTACTAGCCAGGATGGCAGCTCATCCACTGTCAAATGACGTTTGGCCTTCCCAATTAGAGCTGCAGCCCCTCACATGCCCTTGGGGCACGAGCTGAGGCAGGTGGGAACAGACAGTGGGAGAGGAGCTGAGTCAGAGCAGAAATTCCATGGTTTTGTGGTTGTCAGGGAACATCCGTGTGGAAGAGAAAAAGGTAGCAGTACCAAGCACTACTGATGTAAGAGACCTTTGTGATTTAAAACCAAAAGAAAACATGTGTACACAAACAAACAAATCCCACCATGCACCTGGTCTGCAAAGAGCCAAGGCTGTATTTTAAGATGGAAAATTGCTTCCTGAGAGAAGAAATAATTACAGAGAGAAAAATGAGGTATCTTTCTGTGTACCAAAGCTTTCAGAATGCAATTTGTTTGAAGCACTGCTTCAGAAAGCATAGAGAAGTACCATGTTTCTTGTGATACTTCTGAGTGTATAAAGGGCCATCTTTCCAACAGTCATGCCAACTTCTGTCAAGTTGAGGTTTTTCATAGCAAGGAGGATTAAAAACAAGTGGAAGATGTCGTTGTTCCTCTATCATTGATAGCGCTATTTATAACCTGCCTAACTGTGTCCTTGCCTTGTACTAAAACACAATTTCTACTTCTGCCTGGCTGCAAAAATTTGCAGGAACAGAGTGCTTATGCAAGCTAGTGTTGTCATTACAGCTGGAAATGCTGTGCCATCCTCTTTTGAGTGCTTTGTTTTCTTCTGGCTATTAGGAACAATGATACCTTGTCTGTGGATTTCTTGAGTTGTAGTTAGTCTGCTGACAGTCATTCAGGTTAGGCTGCAGTAGGAGGTGCGTTGGCTTTCATGAAAGCATAAGCTTTAGTAGCATTTTTCATCTCACAGCAAATGAAATACAAGAGGAGAAAATCTAATCAACCAGAACAAACACAAAACTAATTCCCATCCCAACACTTCATGTTTCAGAATATCCACACAAGATTTACTAGTTTGACATTCTTCTTCTGATTTGAAATGCTGTTTTCATTCTGGTGTAAGAACTTTTATGTGGAGTTATTGTATTGGTTTATTTATTGGTTTTACTATCTTTGTTCATTCCCCTCACAGAACAGACAAATCTCTTGTACGAATCTGTGCAGCAAACAGAGCTAAATGTCACCAGTATGACATTGATTATTTTTTTTCTAATTTTAACATATGCTACTAAGGTAATCAATTTGCTCTGTTGCAAGTGCAGAAGCAGAAATGTACATTCTCATTCCAAAGCTGGATTAATATATACTGGTTTGGTGTTTACAGTGTGTGCACTTACCTGATTTTCCCCTCTCTCTGTGTAGAAGGGTGTGTATGTATACACAGACATGCTCTTAAACAATATATTTTTTTCTCCAGAAAGAGTTACATTTAATTTGAATGGTTTTGTTTCCCATTTAGCTTAGCAAAATTGGAAGAAGAATTTGCAAAGAAATTCAACAGCCTCCCTCAATACAGTCCTATTACCTTTGACAGGAAAAATTCAGCTGTTTCGAGGAAAAAGCGAAAGATTGGAAGTGGCTCATGTGAACTACCAAAATCCAACAAAGGTAAGTTGCAAAGTGCAGGAAGTTCTTAAACAATGGCAGTGCTGTAACAAGCTCAGGAATTTATACATTCTTACTTTACTGTTACCTGAAAGTCTGAAGTCAGAGAATTACCTAGCACTGAAGTTAGTTGGTTCTCATCTAGTTTAGTTTTCAGGCTGATTGTTTTCACTCTTGATTCTTGGTTTTCTTGATAAGTAGAGCTGGGTAGAGTTTGTACATGAAATATATTTCTCGTAGCAAGAAAGGTTTTCAAAAACGTGAGTATTTGTGAGGTAAATGAATTTGACAAGTTTTCCCAGGAGAAAATGGGGAAAAAAGGGCATATGATCAAAGGTTACATTTTCTAAGCTTAGTTTTAATTTCACTGTAATTTTAGTGTCTGTAAATTAAAACATAAAATACCAGCGATGTCTGAATGA
>VYZP01043747.1:0-15716 GCA_013400635.1 Hypocryptadius cinnamomeus
TGAATTTCATAAACTTCTATTTCTGTTAAACTTTGTCGACATTTTACCAGAGTTCAGATCTTTGGAATTCAGGAAATGGCTGCAAAAAATCCCAGAGTAATAATAAAAATACACTGCTGGCAATATGTTAGTCGATTTTTTTAAAATGTGTGATATTTTTTATTACAAATTGCACTAAACTCAGTGGAGCTGTTGATATAACAAAATGCAGTCAGCTATGCAGACAGTGACTTACACTTTGGAACTACATACCCTGAGATTTTGACAATATTTCTGTGACACAGTGACCAGCATGTTGGGAGCTGGACCATGTATTTATTTTTTTATCTCAGATATCTCTCTATCATTTGAAAAGCACCTGAACTGTGATCACCTTCTTTAAGAACTTTTGTCTCTTCAGATTTTTATGACTTCCAAAAGAAGGAAGAATGGGTATCTTTATAAAAATGAGTCTTTTTTCTAGTCCATCACAGATTCCATTCTAATATGTATAGATTAGAAACGCATGTTTGTATAGTGCAAATTTAAACTGAACTTCTCACCTCCTTATTGTATAGATCATATTTTTTTTTCAGGAGCAGCTAATTTATTTGACTACCTAAAGCGCAGATATGGATAGGTATAATTTAAATCCCACCCAGCCATTTTATATTTTTAGCCAGGACTCCCACTGATACCTGAATACCAAAGATTTTTTTAACCATCTGATTTTTTGAACATCTGCTTTTCCAAGTTTAAAAAAAAAAAAAAACACAAAAAAACCAAACCAAACCAAAACAAAAACGCCCAAAAATAAAAACAAAAACTAAAATAAAACCAAAAAAAACCCCAAAGCAAAATATATATTTTGAAATATATCCAGTTAATTTCTGGAAAATTACAGGATTCAAATGTTGTGTGATTCTGTCCTAAAAGTGGTGGGATCAAAAAACAGCAATTTGCACAGAAACACTCTAAAACCATTATGCCTGGAAGAGGCCAGAGAATCAGAAGGTTTATATGAATACTATTTATTTAAATATCCCTGCCATAAGTATCTGTTCTGCACCAAAAATGCTAAGAATTGATTAAGCTCCTGACAGAATAAAAATGCTCAGAAATGGAGAAAAAAACTGTTACAGCTCTGAGCTATTCCCTGTAACTGAATCTGCAGTTTGGTGTTTAGGCACAAGATTGTAAACCAACATTAGCAGCTGTTGGAAAGCAGGGGCTAGGGCAATAAACAGCATTTACAAGTATTATGTGCTCAGTAAAATTTCCCAGTATAGAATAGTATTTCAGTCCTCTTGGGCCTATTTCATGGAATTTGAGTTGATTATGTAGTCTTTATGGGTCTCATAGAGGCTATCAAAGAAATGTTTGAAAACTAAATTTTTGTATTAAACACAAAAGGCAGGTTTATAGTATTTACATTATAGCATATTTTACTTATTAATCAGGTACTTTTTCAGGTTTATCTAACAGTTATAAGAAAAACTAAAGCATGCTTTTATATTGATAATTTTAATAGAATGGATACTTTATTTATGATAGAAAGATATTCCCCTGAAGGAAACTAGGTTGTTCTGAACAAATACATAGATTAATACTTTTCAAATAATACGTATTTCAGTTTTCAAAGCAAAGAGCTAGTGAATGTATTCTAAAGTAGGTGCTTTCAAACCATTGTGGTTAAACAACTTTTCTTAAATCAAGCATGCAAACCATTACATTTAACCTCTTACAAATACTTTTATAAGGCATTTCTACTGCCTATATATTTGAAAAGTTATCACAGTAATGTACAATGATATTACAGTTTCCAGGTAAATGGATTACTGAGAAAAAGATAACATTCTGAAAGACCAGAATGTTTCTATCTGTGCATCTGGATTAATATTAACATTGGAATTAGTATTTTTTCAATTTAATTTTTGCTGGTTTGAAATTGAGCTCAACAAATTCTCAACAAATTTAGAATCTCAGGATGACCTGACAGGTGCTTCAGGTCAAGTCTCTCTTGTAAGTCAAATTTCTAGTTGACAAACACAATGACTTTGAGAATATCTACATGGCTGAACAGTTTGCAGGCTTGCCATCCACCCTTATGTAGTCAAGTTTAAGTTGGGAGATCATCTGGAAATTGTAAAGGAAGGTTTTTTGTGTTCAGAAAATAATTCTGGAAGATAAAGGAGAAAAATATTCGCTTTCTTGGCCTTAATGTTTCTTAACATAATACTTAGTAACAAATTCAGCAGACTTGTGCTTTAGGCAAACACTTTAATAGTACTTTTGAACTCCTTTACAGTCCTAAAAGTGAAGTATATTAAACCTAATGCAATATATAAATACTTATGGTTATTGTAGTTGCCTGACGTTAATAATTTATAGCTTAAGATACAAATCATGAATGAAACTGTTAATTATTTATTAACAGTAGTCTACTAATGAGAGGCTAATGACAATGTTAAAAACAAGACAGAGCATCTCTTAATAATCTGCAAAAATATAGAAATCACACTGCTACCTATTTCTGCTTCAGAGATTAAAATTTTGTTTTTATTACAATGTAAGCAGCAAATTGAGATGCTCTTTCTTAATTCTTAACACTTACATTTTTCCCTCTTGATGGCTGACAGAAGATAAAATCAAGCCTCAGTTTAGAGAACTACAGATTACTTCTTTCCTCCTGTCCAGTCCTAATTCAGTCGTAATTTATATTGATGCAGACATCATTTTTTCTAGTAATTATGATCGGAGTTAACATTTTGCAAGAGCGTCTGCCAAAATCTGTTGACTTTGATGCTGATTGGTGTAAAATGTGGAATTTACAAGCCATTGAGAAATCATTAGATGCCATGCCCTGCAATTAAGAAGAAGTCAAGCAATAATAAAATCCAATTAACTGTATGCCTACATTAAAAATTTTCATGCTATATTCAGAAAAAAGACTATAAAGTCAAGGGCAATAGTTTAGCTGAGCTTAGGAACACTTAGGGGAATAAGAAAGCCTAAGCATAAGACAGCCCTCTTTCTCTGTCTGCATATAATTTCTTATCTTCCTTAGCCATTTTAATTAAGATGTTAATAAATTTGCTCATAGATTTAATACTCAGTGACAATTATGGGTCATAAACTGAAATAAAATCCAATGCAATGGATTTGTAACTTGTAAAAAACCCCAACTTTGTTGCCTAGTCAACCAGACTAGATTGGTTTGGGTTTTTTTTGGGTTGTTTTTTTTTTGTTGTTGTTGTTGTTTTTTGGGGGTTTTTTTTTGTTTTTTTGGGGGTTTTTTTTTGTGGGTTTTTTTTTTTTTTTTTTGGTGTGTTTTATTTTTTTCCTCCCTGGAGGGAGAGATTGCTGTTTAGAAAAAGATTTAAACTTTAGCCCCCAGATATTAAGCGGAATTAATGATCTATTTGCTTAGACACCATATATTACTTCTAGTTTATCCATCCACTGGGTAAACGATAGGCACTACTTGGTCACAATGATAGATTCGAATGCAGGCTGGGACATCAATCAGTGCTGGCAACTGATTAGTTGTTTGTGTCTTTGACAAGCTCTTCCATCTCACTGAATGAAAGCCTGCTGATTGCTCTCACTTCTCTCCACATTCATTGCCCTCCACTGCCACTATATTATATGGTTAATGCTGATGGTGGAAATACTCCTTGACAGCTAACACTGAATATCTTCCATTCCCTTATCATTACATATACGCTATTCCATGTTCCTTTGAGGACTAGAATTTCTAAGTGAGGTCATCCATGCCATTAGATATACAGAGGGCTGGCACACTAAGGCTGGGACATGCTGATGAGAGAGATTTTGTGTATGAGGAAAGAAAAAAAAAAGAAGAGGTTGCATAATAGCATTATATGTGTTTGATTGTTCACAATATAAGATCTGGTTATTGAATATGAGAAAATTATGAGTAAGAAGGGAAAATTCTCAAGAATGGAAACAGCTGGAAGGCTCTGCAGCAGGGTAGCTGCATGCAAGGTTAAGGACACAATGAGAAATTCAGTCTCCTTCTGTGGACAATGGCAAAAACTGGAATCTTGCCTGAGACTCTGAAAGCTGTTCAGGAGACCTAGTTGATCCCTACCAACTAACAGTATTTAAAAAATTTCAATCTTTGACAGTAATAGACTAGATTTATAAGATAACTTCAGCATCGCTGCATTATCATCATATTTGCTTTTCTGCAACAGATGGAGAGAATACATTAGCTGAAGTATTTGAGGAAGTACAGAAGATATGAATGTTGACTTTCATGACATCCAACATTGTCTGGCATATGTTTGACATGTGTGATTAAGCATCAGGAGGACTGGAACAGCAATAAAGAAGATCAGTGATGCTTTAATTGGTTCTAAAGTGAATACTGAGGACAGGACAACAGCAACATGCTTTGAAGAGTCTTTTGGTGCTTCTAATAAGAGATACAAAGGGAATATTTACACCTGCTTTAGACAATAACAAATTTTTTGATGAAAAATAAATGGGGATTTTTAGTTGCAGTCAGGGTTTTTTATTTTGTTTTGTTTATTATGGTGTTTGCTTTATTATTATTATTATTATTAGTAGTAGTAGTAGTAGTAGTATTTTCCTAAGATAATATTTCTAAATAATAATCAGATACAAAAAAACTGAATACTGTTTTACATATGAAAACCCAGATGACAATGATGGATATATAATGGAAAAGAAATGCAGGTGTTATTATACCTGACTGAGTATCTATATAAAGCCAATTGTAAAAAAAAAAAATAAATAAAGTTTACAGTATCTCTTAGCTGCACATGTGAATTCTCTGGAAGCAAATAATATTTCATTTGTCAAAGGGGAAAACCGAAGGGGGAATAGAAGAGAGGATCACTCCATACATCTAAAATCATGCAAATAAATGCATGAAATTTATTTGCATTAAAGTAAATTAAATTATTACTAAGTAAAAATGTAATGCAAGATCACTGTCAGATCTGTTTTATTGCTGCTTCAATTGAGGAATAGATACACATGGAAACATATCTGTGATTAATGGTCTTTCTTATTTCAGGCATATGTTGAAAACCAAACCTAAGCCTCTGGTCACTGTCACAGTGAGTGACCCCACCTCCTGCTTTGACTTTCCTTGCTTATATTCTGGTTGCCCTACTAGGTATGCCCTGCTAGAAAGGATGGTCTCTGCAAACGGAAAACTATTTGGTGGTGATTTCTGATTTGCCGTGGTTCTTTTTTGATATATTAGATCATTGAAGGCTATACAGTCCTTCAGAGTAGATTTTCTAGTTAACAGATGGATTCATACAGACATTCAGTGTGATGAGATGGTTGGACAGAGTCATTTTCTCTGGTTCATGTAAGCTCTGACAGAGGGTCAGGAAAATAAACAGTATGATTGCAAGAGCTTTGGAATATCAGACACCATTTGGTAAAGAAACAAAACAATAGAGACTGACAAGATCAGTACTGCAGCCAAGTGAGTTATGGTTCAAAACACATCAGCCCTTGTCCTGTATCCATTAAATGAACACTGATAACAGCCCATGCCATTCATACTTGTTGTGCTTTATTACTCAGCTGCAGTCAAGGAATTCAAACATTGTGCATTACTCTTAGTTTGTAGATTCATCTCTAAAGAAATCATCACAATGTTTTTATACCAGACATTATTTTCCACATTGTATATTTCAGATATCCATCAACACTTCTAGTTATGGGGAAAGGCCATGAAATCCTTTCCATCCTGCAGCTTCAATTGCAGCATGGACCTCTAGTTGTTACTGCTCCTATGAGTATTGCCCAAATCTTGTGGACACTTGAATCCATTCAAACTCAGGTTTCAGGTTTTCAGTTATTCTAAGACTTCAAAGTCACGCTAAATATTACTTCCTATATTGCACTACATTGCACTGCACTATATCATCTTGAACATGGATGTCTAAGATTTATTATTCCAACTGTGGTGCAAAACAGACATGATGTTACAGAAAGGAAAGGCTCAGCACACACCCCAAGGAATCTGTAATCTAAATCACTGGGTTGTCACTGTATATGCAGAGTCATAGAACCAAAGAAACGTTGAGATTGGAAAAACCTCCAAGATCACAGAGTCCAAATATTAACTCAACACTGCTATGTTCACCACAAAAACATGTCCCCAACAACCTTTTGAACACTTCCAGGAATGGTAATTTTACCACTTCCCTGAGTAGCCTGTTTCAATGTCTAATCACCTTTTCAGCAAAGAAATTTTTCCTAGTATGCACCCCATATATTATGTTTCCTCTCTCCTGTCATTTGCTACATGGGAGAAGAAAACCAACCCTCACATCACTACAGCCTCCTTTCAGGTGTTTGTAGACAGTGATAAGGTCACCTCTCAGCCTCCTTTTCTCCAGGCTAAACACCTCCAGCTCTCTCAGCCACTCCTCACAGGACTTGTGCTCCAGACCCTTCACCAGCACCACTGCCCTTCTCTGGACATACTCCAGCGCCTCAATGACCTTCTTGTAGTCAGAGACCCAGAACTGAACACAGGATTTGAGGTGTGGCCTCAGCAGTGCTGAGTACAGGGGGCAATCCCTGCCCTGCTCCTGCTGGCCACACTATTGCTGGTACAGGCCAGGATGCCATTGGCCTTCTTGGCCACCTGGGCACTGCTGGCTCATGTCCAGCTGCTGTCACCAGCACCCCCAGGTCCTTTTCCTGTGGGCAGCTTTGCAGCCACTCTGCCCCAGCCTGTGGCACTGCCTGGGGTTTTTATGGCCCCAAGGCAGATTTGGCACTTGGCCTTGTTGTACTTCATCCCATTTGCCTCAGCCCATCAAAACAGTCTGTCCAGATCCCTCAAAAAATTTTCCTGCTGTTCAGGAACGCTCCAATTTAACTTGGTGTCATCTGCAAAATTACTGCAAGCTCACATTTTTATAAATAATTGCTATTGCAATTTTGCATTTTGAATTAAAACCACCCAAATTTAGTTTTTTCATTAAAAATTAAGAAAAAAAAAAGTTTTTTACCTGAAGCAATAACTATTATGCGAAGGGTCTGGCTACCTATATTTTTGCACACTTCTTTAAAGTGTCAAAGACATATTCTTGTCTATCTAGAATGTGATTGTATCTATGAAATAAAGTAATTCCTGGAGCTATGTTACAGCTCAATGTGTTTAATTTTAATGCTATATATAGACTACTGTTTGCAGATTAACAATAACATTACATATCTGAATAAGGAAAACAGTTCTACATCTTCTTTATTTCTAACTTTGTTTTATTTTTTTTTCTCTATTCTCTCTTTATTTAATGGGAATTTATGGCCTTGAATTTAGATTTCCTGTTGGATTAAGCTGTAAAAATGTTAATGATACTTACCAGCTCCTTTAAAGCCTGGCTAAGATTTCCAAAATATTAGAATAAAGGACAGAAAACATTTATTCCCTGCAGCATCACCTCATGGGCCCACTATTTAATAGCGGGTATTTATTAACCTGGTTTTATGGGGTGTTCAGTGTTGTCATATTACCAAGCTTCTTTGGTATCATACTTTACACAATTGACTTAAAACTCAACTGTTGTTATGGAATATTACAGACTATTAAGTACTGGAAAAATACATTTAGAATGTATCTTTTCCAAGAAGTGATCTACCTTTTATTGCTTTTATAGTCTGACCAGAATACTGAGAAAAAAATCTTATTGTTATAAAAAAACAAACAATAATATACAGTTACTGCTGGAAAAGAAGAGGAATTAACACAAAGGAACATGTAACTTTGGAGTACAAATATACTTTTCATTAGCTAGTTATCAAACTAGTGTTTTGTTTTTAGCTTGGAGTCTAAAAAAGAAGCATAGAGAAAATATTTTTCACTTATGTATAAAACAAAAATGCATGAGAATCATGTTGAGTCTGTATTTTCACCTTGTGTTTCTATTTACTCTCAATCACTAAAAATAGAATGGAGGTAAAATAATATATGTATGTAAATATACATTCTCTACAGCACAAAACCACCATCCATACCTTAGGTCGAAAATGTTGCAATGAAAATTTTCTTTAAAAGAAGCAATAAACTGAAACTATATAGCATTTTTCAAGGTAGTGACAAATTGCTTTCTCTTTGGGAAGACTGATGAAGACGTGGATTTGGAAAATGAAACATGTTTTAATAGTTTCTCTCTTAGTTTGTGCTTTGACTGAAACTGGTCTTCAACCCCCCCACAGAGAAATGCCCTTTAAAATGCTTACTGCTATTGTAGAGACACAAGCATTGAAAAGCAATGAACCAGATCTTCTTCCTGTAAAAGTCACTGGGAATGCTGTCCCTGAGTTCACTGAAAGTAACTTTATCCATCATGAATAGTCATATATGCCAATGAACACTGAAACTGCATTCAACACAAGTTATTTGGGATACTTTTATAAAGAGTTGCAGCAGCTGAAACTCCCAACATTCTAATTTACAACTCAAATTAGTGTGTTGGATAGGGCGTGCCAGAAAGCAGCATAGCCAGCAGTATGTTACTGGTACAGCTTTGTACAGCTTTGTACAGTAGATTTGAGCTATTTTGTGTCAATTACACATCCCTTCTTTTAATGTTTCCATGAACAAAATAAACACAGTATGAAAATGCTTTCTAAAACTTAACCAACTTTGCCATGAGCTACAAAAAAAGGCCAGTAGAAGTTTACTTTCCGATAGTGTAATTAATAAGTTATTGTACATAACACATGTGAAAATCCAGTGAAAATTTCTGCCTGTGTGTTTATTTAGGACACCAGCTTTGCTATATCTCCTCCAGTCTTTAATGTAAATCAACCTGATGGGATCACAGAAACTCTATTTATTGGCTTTGATCTCCAGCTAGATTCTGGAATATTTATTATAAGGAAATGTCCCAATTTCAATGGAATTAACTCTCTGAGTACAGTTTATTTTGATAAGGTATCTCATTTGAGTAGTACCTTGTGTCATTTTCCTCAATGGGAAATAAATCACAGAAAACTACAGTACTCACCTCCTCCTCCTCCTTCAAACACAGAGATACTTCATTTGCCATTAGTATGAGACATATTTTCAATCAAACACATTGCAGTACCCAAGCTTATATTTTTCTAAATCCTCCTGCTTGTCAGATATCCAGCTGTGCTGATGTCAGAATTTTCAGAAGCTGTCCATAAGAAAAAGATTATGTTTCAGAAACATCTTTATATGCAAACTAACTGCACTGCATGAAGAAAACCAGAAGAAGTGTCTATATTTCCCTTGTCTGTCTACTCTGTGCTGCATATATATTTCAAACCTTTTTGTTGGATCATTAAACACATTAAAATTTCTGATATCATTAACAAAGGAAAAAGAGGTAAACATTTTTTTAAAAACAGAAAAGACACTACTTTTCTTAAAAATATTTTCACTGGAAATTATTTCTCTTATAAAGATACCATAATCCAAATGTGATGACAAACACTTTTAAAATGGAAGATAATTATCAAGGACGATGTGAGAGATCAAAAATTATTAGCAAAAAATACATTCTTAAGGGCACATACTAGTGATTTTGAAATGTTTAATGCATTTTTAGTCTTTTCATATCCTTAATTTATGGAAGGACAGATGGCAGATGTCATTTGATGGGGGAATTTGAGGGATTGTAAGGGATGGTATGGTTAAACATGTTTATATGTATGGTTAATAGTTTTATAAGCAGCACACCAATTACCATACACAAGATCACTATGAGGAAAATCAGCAAAAAAAGAAAAAAGACTATAATAAAAAAAAAAAAAGAGAGATAAAGAGAAAAGCAAAACAGGTCCAAGAAATTACAGAAAGTTGTGAAAAGCCTTGAAAAAATGAGCAGGACACAAAACGATGAGCACATGCAATGAACAGTCCAGAAAAAGTCACCCAAGGCACACAGACAAAATCATGGATTTTTTTCTCCTCTTTTAATAGCATGGAAAATATTCAGCAATGGCCATTCAGTATTGAAAGGAGATCAAAGCCAATAAAATATCTGACAAATTTTACAGGGCATCTTTCTTGTTATTGTTGAAGACAATATTTTCTTCCTGATCTGGGTCAGAGGCATGGCTAGCTCTTACCACTGTTAAGGGCAGAGCCTGCTGATACCTAAGCTCAAGGTCAGGTTTCTATGCAGATTAGCCATATGCAAATCACCTCATCAAAACTGCACAAGGAGCACACCTGAAACTGACAGCAATTAATGCTGCTTCAAAGAAAGCTACAAAATTCAAAGGAAGTTAGAGAGAGAGATAGAATTAACAGGGTATAGAAGTCTGTGACTTCTATTGACTCAAAAGCTTCTGTGTGCATCTAAATGCTTCCTAATAGAAATGGTAAAGCAGGCTAATCCACTTTGTGACAAAGCTGTTCTCCATGTAATGCCAGCTTTTGGAACTCTGAATTGTTGTTTTAGAATAGGTAAAGTACGGATGTTTGATATTAGAGTTTAAATCATTACATTCTTTGAGAGAAAAAATGGATTATTAATGAGTACTTTAACTGAATTTTACAAATGTGACAGCTGTTTTCATTCATGCTTCTATAAAGAGGTCAATGTGGCTCTAGAGTTACTGTCTCCTAATAAAATGTAAATTGTAAACCTCAGGCTGAGCAGGTTAAGATGAATCCAACTTAATATTCTATGTGAAAAGGTGATGTAACTCCCTGACAAAACTAGCAGTACACATGACCAGATATCTCTCTCAAAGTACAAATTCTGTATTCAGTGCATAGCTGCAGGCTCACTCTGTATTCTAGAGCCATTAAATTGCTGAAAATGCTTTTTCTCTTGCCGTGATCCAGTAGGAAAATAATGCTCCTTCTAATCATGAATTCACAAAGTAATGGGTCACAAGGAATCTCCAGAGATCACCCGACCTAACTCTTTGTTCATGGCAGGTCTAATCAGATACAGAGCCTCCAGACCTTGGGGTTCTGAGTCAAGAATACTTCCAGTGATGTATGTCCTACAGTGTCTCTGAGTACTAGTTCCCTTATTTAATTGATCATGGTAAAAAGTGTTTTCCTTACAGCTCACTGGAATTTATCAGAAAGTCTCAGATGTCTCATTGTCTCTTGTTTAGTGGACTTGTACAGTTCCAGTTGGAGTCTGGCTTCATCTTCTCTGGGTTCTCCAACTAGGTAGTAACAGACACCTATCAGGTATCCCAGAAGCCATATTTTCTGCAAGGGGAACCAGCCAAGCTCCCTCAGACTTAATGTCTTTGGATCCTGAGGGCATTAACGAACCTTACTGGCCCTGAACAGCTTCATCTGGTGCCCTTGGGATCCCTGTCCAAGTGCCCATGTGTGTGCAAAAATGATTGCCTCATGTTTGTCACCTCTCAAATATGTATTCATCTCAGTCTTTCTAGGAGTTTCCCAAGACTGCTAATGGAGTACCTAAGATCCAGAAGAGGTGAGTTAATGTAATAGTGGGAAAAATAAGGAGAACAATCTCTTACTACTTTCACCTTTGCTGAGAACACACTATTGGATTGTCTTGGTCTTTAATATAATTTTCTCCTTGTCATTACTTGACACTTATTTAGATACATTTATATTGAGACAATGGGAAAGGGTGAGGGAACTATGTGAAAACATTGCTTATCCAAACCTGTGACTAAAGGCTTCTATTTTCCAGTTGGTTTTACTCCTATTGCTAGCTGCTGATGTGAAACTGATTTACAAAACAGCAGCTGAAATGCACTACAGAGGAAGATCCTAGTGTCTGTTGAAAACCCTCTTCTGTGACAAGAAGTGGAATTGAAATTTATCACACTGTAGCTAGTACCAGTGTTGAGTATTTATGACAGACTGATGATAATTTGGACACTACAACTAGGGCTGAATCATTCATGTTCCTTAGAAAACTGTGCTTGTCAGCATGCAGAAAATCAATTTTGCTGTCCATTGATTTCAGTCCTGTCACTTTAAAACAAGCCAATATGGAGGAATTGGAAGGAATTATATAAGTAGAAAAAAAAGGCAGAAAATAATTTTTCTTTTAGAAAATTAATAGCTTACAATTATTTCTTGTGCAGGCTGAGGAGTAAATATGTAGTAACAAATGAGAGGCATTCATATAAATTACAGAACAAGACAGCACAACAATCAGTTCCTCGTACCTGATTCTGAAGAAGTGGGACCAGTGTAACTACATCCCCACTAAAAAAGCTGCACATTTGTGTTGTTTTGTACATTAGACAACTCCACCTGTGCTATTATTTATGTGTAGTTTCGTTAGGCTGTTACACAGCTCTGCGTCAGCAAACAGGCATTTATGTGAGTGCCCTGGGGCTCCTAGCACCATCACGCTCCTGAGCTCCTTAGGCCTCTGCCAGCCAGTGCACTCAGGGGCACCTGCTGTGTTTCTGGCAGGTCACTGCTACAAACAGGCTGAGCCTTATGCAATTCAGGCATTGCTTCATGCAACAAGATTTAAAAGTCTCTCTATATGTATGGATACAAGTACTTATATGTACATGTAGATATTTTTGTGTTTTTTCTTCCTTTTCCCAATATATATCTCAATAAAGCAGCATTATTGGTGGGGTAACTGAGGCATGACAGGGTGGGAGTGGGTGTTAGTGAAGCAGTAAAAATCTTTCCCCTTCATCAGTTGGTACCTCAAAACTTCATTCCTTCCTTTATTTTTTTTTTTCTCTTGTTTGTCAAAAATAACCCAGAGCATACATATATGTATAAATGTACAGCTGCTCTCTCACAATCAGCTCAAGCTTCTGCTTAAAATAAAATTCAGCTGGATCAAAATTTGCAATACGCATATTTACATTTTCAGAATGAATTTAAGAGCATTTAGATAATATTAATTTTCAATGGTGTGCATGCTGGAACATTTATCTCACAAATGAAAGTGGAAATGTGTCAGTATATTGGAAGCTGTCCTACTAGGGTTACAAGCATCAACACAGAAGAGATAAGGAACCACTTGTGAAACATCTATGTTCTTTTGGAGATAGAAAGAGATTTTGGAGATAGAAAGAGATGCTGTCTAGTAACTAGACAGCAGAAGAGCAAATGGAGGATTAGGGCCCAGTTTTAAAGTTCTGTTCTATTTTCTTTGTCCTTTTTCTACTCTGTGTCCCATTAAAGTCTCTGATATAAGAATGTAGAGAAATCAACAGTTGCTATGAGACTTTTACACTTAAACATAAACTACCCAATGTCTCTCTGTCTTCCACAGGTGTTGTCAGGTGGAGTGAAACAGATGTATGCTGATGTAAAACGTAACCTTTGATTTTGTTATACCTTTCCTAGTTACTTTTGTCTCTTTAATTTTTAATTTTCTCATGAAAAAATTCTTACTGAGAATGTCAGTGCAAGATGGGTAAAGGCTTCTTTCACAGTTACTGTTTAGATGCCTTCTGCTTGGATGAACTATCATGATTTGTGTTTTTCTCTCCATTTCTTTTGTTAGAGCACCAGACCTAAAAGTACAAAATAATCCCTTAAATTCTCTTTTCTACCTCACCATTTAATTCTATATTTGCAAATAAGATTCAGGAAGAGTGATCCAATTTGGGAAAAGAGTTCCATCTTTAAATTTTGCTCCCTATTGACAGAAGACATAAAAAGAGTATCACAAGATTAGGAGCTCAGTAAATTTATCCAGCAGGCTGCTGTGCTCAGTGTTTTAAAAATGCAGCAATATTGTGAACCATTGTGGTTAAAAAAAAAAAAAAAAAAAAGAAACAAAATGTAAGGAGGAAGATTCTTTCTGCTCTGAAAAGAATTCACTGAGAAAATTTCACCGGGGGAATAGGAAGCTAAGACAAAGCTTTTCTTTAATAGTTTTACCTTAAGGAGAGGAGAAGACGTGTCTATATCCACCAGGAAAAATGTAGGACAATATAATAAGAAGATATCTATAATTAGCTCCTTTCTTCTCTAAGATCATAGATAACAGTGTAGTTATTTATGCATTTTCAGTGCCCTGGAGGCCTCATTCTACTGTAATTCAGTATATTACACTGTGTGTAAGGGAAGGCAGGTGGGAGTAATAAGGCAGGGAAGGCTCTGTGGGAACACAGAACCTCTTGTCAAACAGATGGATACTCAGGAAGATCCTTAGGTCACAGTTTTCATAGATTTGCAAAGTTTGCCTTTTTGTTCCCTGACAAAAGAGAAAGGCAGAAAAATTGTGTAAGATAATCCGTCTTCCTTGGAAAACCTTTCCATGATTTTCTGTACAGACACAGTCTAGAAGACAGTACCTTTTCTTCTTTCTCCTTCCCACAGGAATGTAAATATTGAAAAAAAATTAAATTTCAGAATTAGTGAAAGAAGAATTCATTATATTTTTTCATTTTACCTGTGATTTTCTGTCATTTTTATAAACTCCTATGTTTTTCAAGCAAAGATCCCAATAAAATAGAGGTACCCATTTGCATATCCTAGACTGTAGATTCACAGTATTAATGAAGAGCAATATGGCATTGATTCCAAATATAAATCAGCCAAAGGCTTTTCTGAGTCTTTCATGAGTCAGTAGAGAATTTTGATTGCACAATCTTTGTATCCCCAGTTCTGAGGCATGTGGCAGCAGTCACATATCAACTGAGCTCACACACTAACTTCTGGACTACAGCAAGAGAGTACAGATGGAATACTTTACATAATTATGTTCACTAAAATAATTATAATAATGAAAGGCACAAAAGTTGGAATAGCACTTCAGATGGACACATATCAAGTGTCTACAGTAATGATATGGAAGAATTTAATTTGACAAATACAAGATAACTCTTTTTAAAGGCAAAAGTGAATAAGAAGAGCACCTTCTTCCCTCTCCGCATGCTACCTTTCTTTTTGTTCTCCTTATGACCTGAAACATTTTCTTTTTTTAAATATTATTCCAATGCATCTCTAAATTTATCCTCATTTGAGTATCTATTTCTGCTTATTCCTATTATAATTGTTTACCGTGTTAAAACAGGGTTTACATATAACAATAATCTCATATTCAGAATTATTGTCATTCCAAATGTGTATTATTATTCTGTCTTCGAAAGTATCTATTTATGACAGTGGTAGAAGATTATCTGTGACTTTAAAAATTAGAGCATTACTGTTAAAAATCTTCATATTTAAATGATATGTACTATTTAAGAGAACTCTCTACAATACTGTGAGTGCATAATAATTAACTGCAGTCCTTTTGTTCAGACACTAGTATTTAAAGACATTAGACTTTGAGAGGGAGTAGAACTTCAGCATTCAGTTTTAAGGTAAGTGATCTTTAATATTGACCAAATATGACCAAATCTTTTGGATTAATGAAAAGTGTGCTATCATATATGAAAAACAGGTAGCCTATTTCAAACTAGTTTTAAAAAAAATAATATGTTTTTTATCTTGAAATATAAGTGAATTCTTTACCAAGAAGGGACAAAAAAAGTTCTTTATTTTTATATCTATGTAAAAAGATAATCTAAATCTAACTCCTAAGATATGTAAATTATTTATTATTTCTGTGCATTTGACTGCTGAGCATGGTTGGTTTTGAACTCTGTCTCAAACAAGTAAATGTTGAACTTACTTCAACAGGTACCTTGCAAAGAAATTTGCAACTGGATGCATACATATTTTTCCATACTGTTGTATAATGAAAATGATGTAATGGAATATGATTATATGTGGATTGATCCTGGGTGGACACCAGGTACAC
>VYZP01043751.1:0-33040 GCA_013400635.1 Hypocryptadius cinnamomeus
CTCCCCCGGATCGGGGTTCCTCCATCCCCCAAGTACCCCATTTCCCCCTCCCCACCACGGCATACCCCTGAGCAGGCAGCGCATCCCCTGCCGAACCCCGGGATTTCCCGCATTTTTATTAAAAAGCAAGAAAAAAAAAAAAAAAATTCAACGTTACCCCAGAGAAACGGGGGAAAAAAATTAAAACCAAACAAAATAAGGAAGAAAAAAAATTTCCAGAGCCACGCTTCCTTTCCGCAGCGCTCTCCCGCCCGGATCAATCCCGTTCGCAAAGCCGAGGAGCGCGGCCGCACGGTGGGAAAGCGGCAGAGTTTATTCCGAGCCAAACCTCCGCCTTGGAGCTGGCGGCTGCACAGGAGGCACGGCCAGCCGGCCTCGCAAACCCCGCAGCACACAAATAATAGAAATAATTCCCTGTCCCGACCGCTTTCGGGGGAATTTTGGCTCAGGGGAAAGCAAGCCCAGCTCAGCTCCCGCCTGGCTGCAGCACCAGGCGCTGTGCCGGCTTGTGAAGCGTTTTAAGCGATTTAAGTTATCAATGTGGGTTTTTTCTCTTTTTCTAAGCCCAGATGAGGTGGGTGTTCGCACCCACGCGGGGATGCAGGACCGGCCCTGCCGTCCCCCCACGTCCGAGCTGGTTTTGGGGCCGCAGGAATTTGTTTTCGTTCGAATGAAATCCGGGAAAGGAGAGGGGCGGGAGATATTTGTATAACAACTTGAAATAATTTACCCGAGAAAAAGGAAATCTGGGCAAGAGTTTATCAGGCAGTTCCCTTTGCCAGCATGTTTAAAATGTATAAGTAATTTTAAAGTGTGTCTTCACTTAATATATTTTCCCCTTTCTCCTTCAGATGACAAGGAAGACCAGTGATTGCAAGATGTCTACAGATAGCGCCCTTTAAGAGTTTCCACATTGTATGGTTGGGGGGAAAAAATGTGTTTGCGGTTCCTCCGTCCCTGCCGACAACTTTCTTAGTCTGGGTTTACGGCCCCTATTGTTCGGGCTGAAGGGAGGATTTAAATTACACCGCACCCCCAGCCAAAAGCGGGAGGGGGGAGAAATTCAGGAGCGTTCTAACGGGAGAAAAAGAGATTTACTCTGAAAAGACGGGGGAAAAAAAGAACAAATTCCCCCAAAGTGCGTCCGAAGTGCCTCCCCGTAAATCCGGGTTAAAGGTGGGGGTGGGTTGGTTTTAATGAGATTTTTTGGGGGGCATTAGAGAGAATCACTGAAAGTTTCGGGGGTTTTTGAGGGCGATTAAAGCGGTTTGTTGGGAATATGAGCGAGGCATCCCTGATCTTGGAAGACGAGTGCTGGAGGGGAAGGAGCTGCCTGGCCTCGGGTAAAGCCCGGCTCCCGTTAGGCTCGGGATTAAAAACCAGCGATCGCTGCCAAATTAGAGCCGCTCGTGAGAGAAATTACAAGAGAAAAAAACCCCACCAAAATCCTAACTTTTTCTTTTTACCTCCCCTATGGAAAAAGAGGCGAATTCCTTGTTTTCCACACAGAAAACATTTCTCTGTTCCTCTCTGCCTGATTTAGAGCAGGAATCTCTCTCCATGCACTTGCTGGGAAAAACCCGGCGGTGTTTTTGGCCAGGGAGAGCTCCCGGGCGGGATTGAGTGCCTGGAGAGTTTCCACAGCTCTTTCTGCATCTCGGACATGTTTCATTTCTGATTTCCCCCTTGCCTGTTCAAAAGGGGGTGCGGGCAGCGCCCTCCAACCACCCCGAGCTCAAATCAAACCTTTGAAACAACCTTGAAAGCCAAAGGAGGAACGGGCCAGCTCATTCCTTCGGCTTCCTGGCGAATATAAAGATTATCTGGGGAAATTAGCCGGGGTTCTGCAGCACGGAGCAGCCTCGCAAAGAGAAGGATGGAGAAAATTGCCCTGGTCTCCAGGAAAATCGATTTTTTTCCGAGCAGGCAGCAGCGGCAGGCAGGAATTTGCTTGGGCACAAGCAGCTACAGCGGGATCAGGCTGCAGAAATCAAATTTCAGAGATGCATTTACCCATTTATCCACGGCTTTCCCACAGCAGCAGCCCAAGCCCTGAAATCGAGAGCAAAACGGGGCTCTTGGACTGCCAAGTATTTGGTCAATTTAGCTGAGTTTAGGCGCAAACATCATTTAGGACCCTGAATTCATTTTATCCTCACTCTGGCGAATATAAACCAGGAGTTACTCAGGTTTTAGGCTTATTCAAATCCCCGTCCTAAAACCAGCCCCCCCAAAACGGCGTGGCACTTGTTACCCTCGCTTTACAAACTCGATGTTAATTCCCCAGTCCCCGTTTTACTCCAAATCACCCCAGCGCAAACATTTTTTTTCCCGGTGTAACGATTTTCCTCATTCCTACCGCTGCTTTTCATTTCTGTGAACCCCGGGAGATGAGCGGGAAGGAACCTTGAAGCTCTCGGGCAACGGGAAAAACATCAAAATACATTTTATTCTGACGGATGATAATAATTAAAATGGAAAATAAATAACAATCCCAAACCAACTCAAACATTTCGTTCATCCCCGTGTCCCCGAGTTGTTCCTGGGAGCTGGGGATGAGTGGACCCCCTGCCCCTGGCACCTTCACAAGATCCAGACACATTTTGTGTTACCCGATGGACACACGGAGCCCCCGGGCCGCGGTTCTGTGGTTTTTATTCTTCACGGGGCAGGAGAGAAGCGGAAATGGCAAAGAAATATTTATATGTATGCTTATAGTTACATATATAGTTATATATATAGTTATATATATTTATGTAGTTTCATTTATATAGTTATATATATATAGTTATATATTTATGCATTTTAATATATATTTATATATTTTAAACATATATTTATATATAAATACATAAATATATTTATACGGAGCTACTTATTGGGCAGGAGCAGTGGTGGAGATGTGGGGCAGATCCCTGGAAGGGCCGGGGGATTGTTCGGGGGCAGCTCTCCAAACCCACGTGTGTTCCCATCCCGGCTCCCAGCGGGAATGGAGCGGGAATGGTGCGGGAATAGTGAGGGAATGGAGCAGGGATGGAGCGGGGATGGAGCGGGAATGGAACGGGAATAGGGAGGGAATGGAGCAGGGATGGAGCGGGGATGGAGCAGGAATGGAGCGGGGATGGAGCGGGGATGGGACGGGAATGCTGCGGGAAAGCCGCCGCCCCTCCCTGGCTCTCCCTGCTCGCCCCATCCCCACGGCGGGGCAGAGCCAGCCCCTCTTATTCCGTGCCAAGTTCCTAAGTCACAGTGCCAAACAGCGCATTGGAAAATAAAATCGACCAAAAAATAATGAATAAATAATAATTAAAAAGAACCAAAAATCAAACGCCAAAGCTTTGTGGTGTCTCCAAGCAGGGGGTGCTGGATGCCACTGACGGCTCAGGGAAGGGGAGGTGGAGAAAGTTTTCTTTGATGAATTCTTAAACAACCCCTATTATTAATTTCTTCACCAACCCAGGGTAAATAGGGGCTCCAAATGGCAAGATTTGCTTTTCAAAGAGGAACGTGAAATCAAAACACCTGTTCTACATTAGCCCTCTCTTGCTTCCACCTTCCCTGTAAATGAAATTATTTAAATAATGAAAAAAAAAAATATATATAGGAGAGAGAATAGGCATATTGTTTTTCTCTCCTGCCATATGGGATCAGAGCTGGCAGCCCGGGTATCACTTAAGGTGAATAAATTCAGAATCAAGCACTGCAGAAGTGCCATGGTGAGTTCTACCAGAGCATCTTTAGGCACATTCGCACCCAAAACTTCACACCCAAACCTACCCCAAAATCTCCCCCCTCTCTCCTCTGGTGGGGACGCCCAGCAAGTCCAGAAGCAGCGATCAAACACTCCCAGCCCGTGCACCCCAATTTCCCTGCACCCACGGGGGGGCCCCCAAAACCTCACTGCCTGCACAGGTGGGCCCAGCACCCCCTGCTGTGGGATCCGCCCCATGCACGTCAGGCCGTGCCCACGGCCTTGAGAACCCCCATTTCCCATCCCCGTCCCCATCCCCATTCCCACATCCCCATTCCCATCCTCATATCCCCATCCACATCCCCACATCCNTCGGTCGCGGGGCAGCCCTGGCAGAGGGCCCGGCTGGCTCCCGGCCCCGTTTCCGCTTGTAGCGCACTGCGAGGGGACGCTGCCCGGCCCGATAAGCTATCACACAGCCGCGGCAGTCGCGGTCAGCGCCTCGCTGCGAGCTGCCCGGCCCCGCTGGGCCGGCGGGGAGATGTCGAGGCATTTCTGGGAATAATCACATCACACAAGCGCTTACATTCCGGCTTCCTTTCTCTTTATCCCTACCACCGAGTTTGAAGTCACACCTTCTACCGGATTGTTTAAGGTCTCGGGGTTGCAGGGGGGTGGCTGGCAGGGAAGGGGGGTTGCTGGTTGTTAATCTCGAGGGTTCCTCCAGGCCAATAAAAGGAACGTGGTCAGAAATTTCTTCTTTTCCATAGAAACCTCTCCTTCTCCCCCCTACCCCAACCCCTAACCCTTCCTGTTTGTTTTTTTGCCTGGACTTCAGGGTCTGCAAAGAGAGTTGGGAAGTCCTGCGAGCTGCTCAAATTGGGCTGCAAAGGTACAAAAAAGACTTTGTTTGCCCCACAGAGCCACAGAGGGGTCCTGGTGTACACACAGACGTTGTGGGAAACGCACCTGGAAAGGAGAATATATAAAAATATTTCATCCACATCCACTGGGATAGATTTCCCAAAATGCAACTTTAAGGCCTTAAACCTGCAGCATCCAGGAGGTTTGATAAATGTGCTGATATGAAAAGAATTGTCAGTAAACATCGGGGTGTGTGCACACAAATACTTCCTTAAACATCTGGTACACACAATTTACATATCCAGGCATTGATCTTAATTAACTCAAGATCTTAAAAGCCTGAACAGTGGGATTTTGACTGGGAGATGGGTAAAAGCAGCTCTGGAAATTCACATTTTCCAGCAGAAAATCCACCAGAATCTCTTTCACTGGGCATTTTACTCTATTCCCCCTCTGCTCTCTGTCCAGATTGCTGTGGCTTTGTGCCACCACCTGCTCAGCTCTGAGCTCCCCTCATTGTCCCCTTTATTGAGGTCTACTTGGGATTCCTAAAAATCAACCTGATCCCCTCTCCTCGTGTCTCCTAGCAGGCATCCAGCCTGTGCAGCAAGCAGTAGCAGAAGACTCCGAATGGTTTCCATATTTTCTTTTTTTTTTCCACACCCCTTAAGAATTCTGTGCTTTACTGCTTTACAAAAAGGGTAATTTTGAGATTGGTAATGAAGCATCCAGCACTGTCACACTTTGAAAAGGTAAAATCAAGCAGATGGAGACAAGTGATTTCTGCCTGAGGGGCACTGTCAGAGGGCAAACCTTTGGCAGTGCCCTTGATCCCCTCGTCACCCTTCCCATCCTTCATTTAGGTCCCTTTTTTCATGCTGAAACCACCCTGGGACTGCCTCTTCTTTGTGCAGCCCTCGCACCAAACCAGACCTCCCCTCAGAGAGGGACTCTGCTGTTTTCTAATAAATAACCAGAGCATGTGTGCACCATGCCTATGGCCACAGAAACCCGGCCTTTGGCTGGGATTTCTGGTTGTCACCTCGTGCCAGTAATAATAACAATAATAATAACAATAATAAGAACGTTGCTTTGTGGATTCAGACCTGCCAGAAAGGCACCAAGCCAAGTGTTACACTTGTGGGAGGTATCTTGCAGAGCACTCCAAGGATCTTTTGTTAGGTCTGGCCTTATTTAACATTTTCATTAATGACCCAGTAAATGGATTACACAGCCCATTAATAAAATTGGCAGATGCTACCCAGTTAAGGGAGCTCATGAAAGGCAAGAGAAGATTAAAAAGAGAAGGGGGAATGACAGAGAAAAGCAGGAAGAAAGGACAGAGAAAGAGCCCAAAATTATTTGTGATGATGAAATTCAGGGAAAGGTGGCTGGAGAATCATTCAAAATCCAGATTCTTTAATTGTGGTTTTATCCACAACCCAGTAAAAATGAATTATTAGTCCCAGAGAGAGATGAGGCAGAAGGTGAGGCTGGAGTTTGTGGGGAGGGGTGGCAGGAGGGCAGGGACCACAGCAGGAGCACTGCTCACACACAGAGTGGGACGTGGGGACTGCACCCTCCTGCTGAGCACTGCAAAAAACACCCCAGGGGAACACTGGAACACAACAAAAAGAGCTGCTGCTGCTGGAAAGGGTAGAGAGACCCTTAATTTTGAGGGTAGGGTCCAACAGCAAGGCAGGGAAGCCCCCCACATGTTTTGGGGTTCCCTGTGCTTCTGGCAGTGTCATCAAATCGATCTGGATCGGTTTGAGTTTGGGGTAGTGGGGCAGGAGACACCAGATCTTGGTAAATAAGACAAATCTGACCATCTTGGAGCTTGGCTGCCCACTTTTCTCTCTCATCTCTTCCAGGGACATCTTCTAGAGCTGTGAAAAAATAACATCAGCCATGAGGGGTCTGTGAGGGGCTGCAGGAGGAGGAAAAGCACCTCATCAGAAATCTGGGATCCCACAGCTGAATCCCTTGGGTCATTCTCCAGAGCAGTCGCAGCTGGTGGGGACCTGCTGGGAGAACAAGAACCTGGCCCAGGAAAGAGGACAAGACACAGCAAAACGTGGGCAAATGAAAGAATAAGCAGGAAAATCTTTCCCAGGAATTCTGCTGGCCTGAGAAGGGTGGAAGATGTTGCAGTTCTCTGCTGCCCAGAGACTTAAAATGATGAAAAAAATCCCCTAATTGATCAGGTGCAAAGTGGAAATAGGGCAAAAAGAGGATGGAGAATGAGTGTTTCTACCTCCCTCATGTCCCATAGGAATTTCAGGGGGTACACAAGAGCAGTGTGGCCTTCCCAGTGCTTACACAGAGCAGCTCAGACCCTGAACAAACACAGAGGCCTTGGGAGCCCCTCTGCCAGAACAGGTCTGTGGATTTAAACTGAGCCAGGGACATGACCACAAAGCACCAGATGTTCCACTGATGGAAATCAGAGTGGATCCAATGGCACCAGGAAAATCCTTACAGCACAGGCTGGGCTGAGGGTTTGATGCATGAACTACTCCAAGGCTGTGGATTGGAGTGTGTGTCCTTCTTAGCAGTTTTACACAGATGAAATTCCCATGCCTTAAGCTCTTGCAGGTTATTGGGCAGAGTTTTGGAGGATCTGTTATGCCAAGGATTGCCAATTGACCTGAACTGTCATCCTTTCTCCTAAATAATTATAACACCACTACTTCCAAAGGGAAAAAAGGAATTAAAAACCCAGCATTTGGCTCAGTTTACCACTGCTTTACACCTGTTTGGCATCACAATCCTACCTGCTCCAAAGACTCAAACCTCTATTCTACTCCTGCCCATTTCATTTAGACACGAATCCCTAAAATCCTGAGTATTTCAGCCTTTCCTCTTTTCTTTCAGCACTTGCTGTTCACCTATTTGATTTTTTCACTTTCCACTGGGTCACCACTACAAAAATCTTGGCCAAACTATGTGAAGCCATGAATATGATTATGGCCTGCTAATGTAAACAGGCAGGAAGGGGTAAAATAGGTTGGTTTTGTGTGTGTGTGTGAGAGAGAGAAAGAGAGAGAGGGAGAAGGATCCAGATCCAGTTTATAAACATCCATCTCCAGTAATGAGTCCTCTAGGAAGAAATGAAAAATAGCCCAGGCCTGGTAAAGTCAATTAAGTTGCTTTTAAATAAGAGGTTACCCAGAGAGGCCAAGAGTTAACATGTAAAGGCTTATTGCCAGTGCTGTAAAAAATAAAAGGAGGCTTGAATATTTGAAGACATTTGGTTGCTATTATAAACAAGTGGATCTAATAGTGTGGGTACATTCATAGACTAACTGTAGAAGTTGGGCATCTTACAAGGACACATTGAAAGGAAAAAACTCCAAGGTTCCCTGGCTAAATAATTCCAAATGGGTCATTATAAAACCACTGATACAACACGTGTGGTTGGGACCCAGGGCATTTATAAGGAAAGCTTTTCAAACCCCCCAATAATGAGCAGCTAACAACAAGAGCACAGCCAAAGGTGTGTGTAATCTGCAGGGAACACATGGCAAAGCTTTACCCTGCAAATTCTTCTAATGGCCTGGAGAGCAGATGGCCCTGACACCACCTCCAGCCCTTTGCAAAACTCCACTGAGTTTATCCCAGTGCTGGGATTTGGAACTGGAAAAGGAAGCACCGTGACAGCACCTTCCAAGGGAGGGAAGGGCTGTGCTTAAAGAGATGAGAAAAGAAATTAAAGACAAAAGGAGAACAAAGATGCTCCTCTTTTCTGCTCCAGAGCCCAGATTTTTCTCCTTGGGCCAAATCGCCATTTTTAGGGGCGTTTCAAGGAGATTGGAGTGGGCTGCTAACACAATCTGGGCCAATCCTGTAATTCCTGCAAAGAAAAATAACCTGGAGTTGGCACCCACACAGCAAAGTCATCTTCTCATTGTAAAGAGAATGTAAAAGATTAATTGTAAAGATTAACTTTTTTTTTTTTTTTTTATTTAATGAGCAATTCTGATATGGTGATGAGAAATTTCATCAAATCTGTTTGGATTTTAAAAATGTATTTGTAACTTTTAAAAGGTGCATTTTATAAAATCTGTGTATATATGCAGAGGAGCTTCCCAAGATATCCCAAGCTGCCAACTCTTGCCTTTGGAAGCAGTGGAAATGCTGCTCTCTGCTCCAACTCCTGCAGGAATATTCCCAGAGCATCCCGTGGGGTGTGACATCCATCCCCTCCCATGGAGCTGCTTTTCCGAAGGAAAACATCCTGATTTGAGTGGCAGACTTGCCAAAGCCACAGCATCCCTCCCCAAAGGCAGACTCAAGAGATGGATCAGAAGTTCTGAGCACCACAAACCTTTCCTGTCATAGCTCAGAGCTGGCCCCTGATCCCAACCATTCATCCCCTCTCATCACACATTTAAATATCCCAGCCTCTTCTCACACTCATCTTCAGATCACACAATTACAGGGAGGAGATGTAAAAGGGAGGTCCAAGGAGACATGAAGGACACATTTCATGATCCTGAAGAGGCAGAATGACCCTCAGTGAGGATGTTTTTAGGAGTAGTAATATAAATTTGAGTTAAATATTGAGCTGCTCCTGACTGTCCAACAGCAGCAGGAGGCCTGTGCCCCTGTCAGAGCCTGAGCTGAGGCTCAAATGGGAATTCCCAGGAGCCACAGCATCCCCACACAGGATCCAGGATCAGAATTCCTCATTTTGGAATGAAATTCTGAACAACAAATCCCTCAGCATGGATCCCTGAGCTGCTGCTCCAGCTCTGGTGATGCCTCAAGTTTAGATTTTATATTTTTCAGATTCTGTGCTGCTTTAGTGTGTGGGTCTGAGCTTCATATTAGGGGATGGTGAGCTCTCTTCACAGAGCAGGGAGACAAAACAATTCCTTCTCTATTTAGGGACCAAGGACAAATGATCCAAATCTCAGGCCCAAGAGCATAAACAATGTGGGCTGAAGAGAGAAAAACAAGGATGGGACTTGATGGGCTAAAGCTGTAACTGGACAATTAACTCCAATATGCAAAAGGACCAGAACTTATCAAAGTGAGACACCCTGTGACCAGCTGTCCATTTTGGGACCATTTTGGTTCATCTTGGGTGTAGCCCTGGCTGGGCTCTTGTGCTGCCCAAGGTAGATCCATTGAGGCCTTTAATAAATCCCTACTTTATTCCTTAAAGAATATTTGCTTTATTCTCTCTGTCCAGCCTCTGTTCTAGGTCAGCCTTCCCAAGGCATCCCTGGGGCTGATTTCCTTCCCTGTCAGCTGCAGGGAACAGAGAGCAGCAGAGACAGGGTCAGGGGCATGAACATCACCAGAGGGGAAGTGGGGTCAGAGTTAAGCAGCATTTCCCTGCATCAGAGCGTGGATGGGGACAATTAACTCAGCAGCTCGATGAGGAGACTCCTGAGCCCCCCTGGCCCTCAGAGGGAGGGGGATTCCAGCAGGAATCATTGCTCCATCATGAGGGCTTGGTCACGAGATCTCTCACTTTGATAAGCTCTGGTCCATTTGCATATTGGAGTTAATTGTCCAGTTACAGCTTTAGGTTATGGAGTCCCATCCTGTTTGTTTTTCTCTCTTCATTCTGCTCTTGTTTATGCTCTTGGGCCTGAGATTTGGATCATTTGTCCTTGGTCCCTAAATAGAAAAGGAATTGTTTTGTCTTGCTACTCTATACCATCCCCTAATATGAAGCTCAGACCCACACACTAAAGCAGCACAGAATCTGAAAAATATAAAATCTAAACTTGAGGCATCACCAGAGCTGGAGCAGCAGCTCAGGGATCCATGCTGAGGGATTTGTTGTTCAGAATTTCATTCCAAAATGAGGAATTCTGATCCTGGATCCTGTGTGGGGATGCTGTGGCTCCTGGGAATTCCCATTTGAGCCTCAGCTCAGGCTCTGACAGGGGCACAGGTGAGCAGCAAGGAGCATCCAGAGCTGGGCAGAGAACCTGATAGCAGAGCTGGCTGCTGTCCTGGCTGCTCTCTTGAGTGTGGGATGGCAGAGGAGGAGGCAGGAGTGCAAACCTGCCTCTATTTGTTTAAGCCAGCAGTAAATTAATGCTGCAAATCTGCCAGGCTGACCCTGTGGTTTCAGGGAGATTTTTCTGGCTTTCTGGTCTGGGGTATTATACACACAGGTTTCCTTTCTAGCCCTTGATAAACACTTTTGACCAACTACTCAGGAGGAGCAGGGTGGGGGGAACATTCCCAAATCCCAGTGTGAAAACCCCAAAGCCTCCCCTCTCCTGTAAACAGTGCCCTTGTCACCAGAGTCCTGCACCTGGCTCCCAGCGTGGGGACAAGCTCTCCCAGACATGCTTCCTGTGTTCTGGGGAGGTCACCTGGCAGGGAGGGTCACCCTGGGTGTCAGCAGGTCTGTACCACCCCAGGGAGCCCCTGGAATTATTTATTAACTTGCCCCATTGCTGTCAAAGGGGAGAGCAGCAAGAGTTTGGAGACACTGGGGTGAGAGAGTCCAGGCTGGGGAGATGCCAATAAAGAATGTCCATAAGATCCCTAAAATCTGGGTCCAGAAATTGCCCAGAGTCCCACTGCTACCCTCCAGAGAGCCCAGCAGCACGTCACACCAGCAGGAACAGCCTGGAGCAGGGTTTGGGCACTGCTGCACATCCAAAGCTGTGCTGAAGGGCTCCACCCTGGAGCAGACTTGGGGAATAAGGAACTAAATAAACCCTTATTGACTCTATTTTGTAGGTGAAAATCACTCTGTTTTGGGGATGTGCTCCGTGTTACAGAGTCATAAATTTGGGATCATTCCCAAAGATGCCAGCTTGGTGCAGAACAAGTGCTCAGCCTGTTCCCTAAGGGAAGGGGACGAGTCCTGCATGCCTGGAGCTGCCTCCAGCATCTGATTTATCTCTCTAATTCTCTCCATTCTCACTTTTGGGGTGTCTGGTCCCCTTTCCATGCTGTCACTCCTAGAAACAAAGTTCCTGTGCCACATGGACTGGGAACAAGACATTGGGTTCAGAGAGCCCCCAGAGGAGCATCATTAGAAAAGCTGCACACACAGCAACAAGCCTCTGCACAGACACCAGAAAATCCCTCCCAAGAATGAGTTTGGCAGCCAAATTTCTTCAGTTCCACCACTCATTTGTCCTTCCCAAACCTCTCTTTGAGGCCTGCTGTGGCAGAGGAGGTTGCTGAGGTGGGGCTCACTCTGTGAAGGGCTGCTCCACCCCTGCCCGTGCTGAGAGCAGCCAGGAGGGACCACAGGGCAAAGGTGTCCTCCAGGAACATGGAATAATAACATTTACACAGAGTCACATGGCACTGGGAGCTGAGATCCCACCAGTGGGACAGGGAATGCTCTTGGACTGATGGCAAAGAGGGGGAAGAAGGTGCAGAAACTTCAGGTCACTGCAGAGGGCTGACACACAGCCCAGCAGGCAGCCACACAGTCAGGGAGCTGTCCCTCCGTGCCAGCAGCAAGGCAAGCCCAGGGAGATCCCTCACAGCTCCTTCTCCTCCCTTTTCCCTTGGCACAAGCAGCCCAGCCTCCCTGGCATGGCTGGGAATGAAAACGCTCAGTGTGGCTGTGCCGATCCCAGATGAGATCTGCCACTCTGTAAAACTCCTCCTGTGCACCTCATCCCTTCTTCCCACACACAGAGCATCTCCTAAACCCCTCTTGTCAAATCCCAGAGCAGGGGAGAGAAGAGGGAGATGTGTGACCGAGTTCCACTTTGGCTGCTGGGTCAGGTCCCACAGCTGGGAGGAGCTGCATGGTCTCATAAATCCTTGGAGTTTTGGGGTCAGCAACCCTCTGCATCACAAAAAATCATCTTGTGATGTTCAGATGTTTGAGATACTCAAACCTCATGGCTGGGAAGCCCTGCCTGGGTAGGAGGAAGGAGCAGGAATGTATCTGTGCATGTGTGAGCATCATCCCTGTGCTGTGCCTGGGTTCCATGCTCAGGTGGTGCACAGGGACAGGGATGGCTCAGCTTCAGGGCCAGGCTGGCTCTTAAAACCCCTGCTCTGAGCTGGTCTTTCCCCTCTGCAAAAGGGAGAGAAAAAAAAAAAACCCTCTTGTATCAGCCAGGAGACAAAATCCACTTAGCATCGCATCAAAAAAAGGAAAAGTGCCCCTAGAGGGAGATCAGTCAGCAAGGGGCTGTCCTGTGCTCCAGCTCGGATCAGATCCTGCGGCAGGGAATAAACAACTTTCACCTTGCCGTGACCCCAGGGATCCTGCAGCCCGCCCGGGCAGCGCTGCCAGCGTCCCAGGGGAGCTGCAGGAGCCGGGAGCCCCCGTGGCACGGGATAACCGGGGGCCATGCCATGCCAAGCCAGGAGCCCCTGTGGCACGGGATAACTGGGAGCCCTGGCCGTGCCATGCCATGCCATGCCAAGCCAGGAGCTCCCTGTGGCACAGGATAACCAGGAGCCCTGGCCATGCCAAGCCAGCAGGGACCTGTGGCTGTGTGACCCCCAGCAGGCACCTCAACCCGAGCTGCCTTTTGCTGAAATTTTTATTTTTTGCTGAAATACAGCCCATGGAAGGAAGCAGGTTTTTATTGTGCTTGACACAGAGATAAATAAAGTAATTTTGAATCTTGGGGATGAAGCAGGTATTAAATGTATGGCATCCTGGGCTTCGTGGCTGAGATACATGGATTCAATCTGCCGGTATTTTATTTCCAGGCTACTTGTCAGGCATCCTCCCCCAAGCCAAGGGGGAGGGATCCATCTGAGCCTCCAATTAAAGCCCAGCTCTCCTTAAAGGCACCATTGTAGGCAAAGGGGGAAGAAAAAGAAGACGAAAAAAGATAATTCTGTCAGCACAGATGTCTCCTACGCTGAGGGGTTTGCAAAGAAGTAAAACCTGAGCCTCAGTTAGCCCATTTGCAAAGTTATGGACTGCAAATAAACAGAGCAGAGCAGTTCCCCCACCTAGGAGATACCAAAGGCAGTGGACAGCACTGACAAGCCCGAGCCTTGCTGTAACTGGCTTATCTTTGTAATCCTCTGGATTATTAATAGTAGTAGGGCTGTGATAGAGTCCAGAGGCCACCCCGTGACAGACACCACCGTGTGAAGCACCCCACAGACGCACAGGCAGGGGCTGGCCCTGTCTCTGCAGAGCTCCTGGGGCTGGAGGGTGGCACAAGGCAGACACAGGAAGATGAGGTGAAGAGCCTGAGACCACAGGGCACATCAGTAGCAGAGGAGAAAACAAATCTGCTCTCTTCTAAACTCTTTGTATATCCCACCAAGCTCAGGGCAGGATTCCTGCTGCTATTGCTTCCCATTTTCCCCTCCACTGTCCTTTGGCAACAAAGAAAGGGTTGGAAGCCACCTCCCTTGTGTTGGTCGCACCAAAACCACTCCAAGTCAGAGAAAGGATCAGAACCATGCGGGATCAGCCATAAAGTGGCCAGCTCAGTGCCTGATCTGACAGAAAATCCAGTTTCATTGACATATTTTATGGGGTTAATCCACCACCAGCTCAGCTGAGCCTGCCCACCCCACAGCCAGAGCCTGGAGGTCTGAGCAGTCAGCAGCTCTGGAGATGGAGGGAGGAGAGGCAGGACCAGCCCACCCCTCTCCACAGGGGCTGCCTCTAGAGCTGAGCTGGGCCACCAAACCAGGCACAAAGCTGAGGAGAAAACAACAAACCAAGTTCCATTCAACTGCTGCCACTCACAGCAGGATGGGAGTCACTGCTCCACCTGGGATTTCCTTCCTCCAAAACACCTGAACCTGGTGGGGGTTGCAGAGTGGGGTAGAGGGGGTGGGGGTGAGGAACAGCAGCACCACAGAGCATCTGCTGGGACACCATCAGAGCTGGGGAGCCATCAGCCCATGCCATGGCCCTGCCACCCCTGAGGCTGACCCCATGGAAGGGCCACAGCACCTCACAGCTGCCCTTGGAGACAAGGAGGAAATGGGTTAGGCAGGAGAGATGCCCTCTAGGATGGGATTTTCAGATCTTTCATTAGCACAGATGCCCTCTAGGATGGGATTTTCAGATCTTTCATTAGGACAGATGTCCTCTAGGATGGGATTTTCAGATCTTTCATTCCCATTGGATGTCCAAAAGGAAAGCCTGAAGTTCAAGAGGAGCTGACAGCATCACTGAGCTCGGTGTCTCTGCTGTCTCCTGCCCACCTTAGTCCCACTCTCTGATTTAGAGGGAACCCTCATGCTCCAAGCTCTGCCCAGACCTCTGGAACCACAGGAACCTGGGGAAGAGGCCAGCTCTCCCCATGGACAGATCCAACCTGCCCACAGGTGTGTCACCACCGTGGCAGCTGCTCTGGACACTGCTCCCACCGAGCTGATGGCTAAAATTCCACATTCCTCTCTTCCTGCACCCTCCTGCCCAAAGCCAAGCCCCTGCTCCTAATCCACTGTCCCCAAGAGCGTTTCCCTTCACCTCCTGCTCGTTTGGTTTGGCTCCTGCCTGGATGCCCACAAAGCCTTGACTTTCCTGCTGCCTCAGGGCTGCTTGAGCAGTTTCCTCCAGAGGCAAATGGGTGCATTCAACAGAGCAATAAAATCCCAGCGACTTTCTGGGCACCGGGCCTAATCCAACTCCCAGGGAACACGAGGAGGAGGAGGAGGGTTTTGCTCTTCAAGTGAGGGGGCTGAGGGAAAAGGCAGGAGGAGGGCTGGGACAGTGACACTGCCATCCTGGTGGACCTCTTCCGAGGTCAGCACTGGGAAGGCAGCAAGTGGTAAAAGCCTTTTCCGCTGCATGGATGCCCCCTTGTTCCCATTCATGTTTTCTCAGTGCTACCTTGTTCTTCCTAAGCAAGCCATAAATTCAGTCATATGGGTTTTCTCTGTCCTACTTCTTTTTTTTTCTTTTTTTTTTTTTTTCTGACATCCATTTAATGACTTTTCTCTTTAATATATGGCAGGCATTTTCCTTCTAAAATACCTGAGGTTTAGGACAGGTAGTAAATGGAGACCTCTCACAGAACTACTGGCCCAGAACCCAGTCTTATTGGCACTTAGAAAAGGAGATCCATTTTTCCCTCTCTGCTCTTCAATTAGCTGCAATGTTTGCCTTTAAAACATAAAATTAGAAGCCTTTTTTAGAGGCACAAAGCAATATTATACTGCAAAACACATTTTTATTCTCCCCTCCCTGCTACCAGTTCAGCACAGCAGATATATGAGACAGCTGGTTTCTAGGCACCGCTCTCTTCTGAAGATTTAGGGTCCGACTTGCAGTTCCTGTGAAAATAATGACCTCCCTTGCTCTTTGTAGGCCTGTGCTTGATCCTGCCCATATTAGCAGGACCTTTCAGGTCGAGTACTACAGGATTTAGTGCTGGAAAGCAGAGGTACCCAGCAGGCAAACGTGTCCGTGCAGTGAATGTATAGGTCAGCACTTCTCACTTTTCTCAAGGAAAAGCTTCACATGGCCACTCTCACCCACCCAGGTGTCTTCCCACTCAGGAATCAATAAACAGGGGTGGGGAAGGCTCTGGAGTCAGTGCCACAGGGATTGGGGTCTCAGGGATCCAGGCTGTGCAGAACACAGGGATTGGGGTCTCAGGGATCCAGGCTGTGCAGAACACAGGGCTGGGTCTGGTGCCAGCCCCTGGCTGGTGCCCACAGCAATCCAGAGGCAGCCTCAGCCCACCACTGCCTGAGCACGACAAATCCCTGGGTCAGGAGCCCAGCCAAAGCACCAGAGTGCTGCACACAGCCCACAAATCACAGGCTGGCCCTCTTGGTTAGCAAGACCAGAGCACAGCTTAATGCTCCTGCTGAACTCCAACACACACACACACCCCTTCCTGCTCTGCTCCCCTCTTTTGATCCCCAGTCCAAAGAGCTCTGAACCCATCCCTGCTCCAGGTAGGCAGCTTCAGCTCAAACCCTAGCAGCTGATGCTGTTGGCTCTGGAGATCTGTGCTTTGATTGCTGGGAGGCTGCAGAGCCCAGCCACGGCCACCCAGACTTCTGCAAATCCCCAGTCGTGTGCTGTTACAAAGGTGAGGCCAACCCAGCTCAGAGGAACAGCTTCAATGTTTGTACTCATGATATCCAGCTGGTCTGTGCCATTCTCCTCCTGGCATCGGCCTTGCTGTCACAAATTCATAAATAAACACCATCTAAGACAAAAAGCAGCTAACATTCATATTTTCTTAAAGTGGTTCAAATCAGCCACAGCATAGGAGAGTGAAAAATATCCTGGGATGGCAGCTATTGATCTCAAGAGGCAGTGAATTGTGCTCCATGTTGGATCAAAGGGGAGCACGGAGCAGAGAAGAGCCACTTTCTCCACCACACAGGGATGGTTTTCCAGATGTCTCTTGTGGGAAATAATGGCACTCAGCACTGTTAACAAAAAGCAGCCAAATCACAGGAAAGGGAGGCTTGACTCTTTTATCTCCCTGGTGTTACTCATCCATCTCTAGAGCAAGCTGATAGCAGAATGACTGATTCCAAAATTACAGGAAAGAGCAGAAAAGTCCATGAAACCACTAAGATGGATCAGCAGATGTACCTGCCCCTAGAATTCTGTCTGTGCCCTCAGTCCCTGTCTGCCTGCCTTATCTGCTGGCTCTGGGCAGAGAGCAGCTCGGGCAGGTCAGCAGAGCTGCAGGACCCAGTGCTCCTGGAGAGCCCCCATGAGAAAACAGGACATTGCCTCGATTGTCAGCTCCGAGTAACCAAAATAATCCCTCTTTCCCTTCCTGAAAGAATTTCCCAGGATAGAAAAAGCGGCTGATTTTCCTTAGTTTTACTTTATTTTTAGTACTTTTCAAGTGCTGTTGCCTCTTTAGCCTGAAGTGGCAGGAGGGGACACCTCTGACAGACAAAACACCAAACCAAAAGACAGCAAAACCTGGGGGTGTTGGAACCTTTAAAGTCCCCTGATCCTGGGTTCCTCCACCACTCCCTCTCTTCTAGCAGCACCTGAGTATTTGTTCCCAGGTAGCAGGAGGTGTTTTGTGCTGTGGATGCCCCAGGAACACTTTTGGGGCTGGAATGCCCGGGAATGCTGGGCTGAGGTGGCTGCTCTCAGTCCTTCTCCCCACCTAACACAAAGCAGGTGTGCTGCCCTGCCCCTCCCGAACCTTTTGAACTCCACCAAGCGCTTCAAGTCCCTGATTTTCAGGGGACAGAGGGACTTTTCCTTGATGCTCCAGCTCTTCTCTGGGAGGAAATGGTAAAGGCAGCTCAAGTCGCATGCGGGCAGCGAGAGGAAAAGGGCTCGACTTTGGGGGCGATCAACGAGATCCGTCCTCCTTTTCCTCACCCGGGTTTGTGAGGGTTCAGCGCTTCTCCCTTTCTATTTAGATGCCTCGAACTGCCTGGAGAGGCATAAATTTAGGTTTGCCCCTCCAAAGCCTTAGTGAGGGGCTTGACATTCAAGAGCTCGTTGAAAAAACACGGGATTTTTGTGTGTGTGTGTGTGAACACTGCTCATTGACGCGTCTGAGGAGCTCCAAGCTTTCAACTCCCTCTGAGTTGTTTCAAAACTATGCATTTTCCCCAAAACCATTCACCCAAACCAAACCAAACCAAGCGGGCTGTTTTCTGTCAAAGTCTCAAAAACACCAAGCCCGCTGCAAGACACGTCTTAAGAATCCCTCAATTAATGAAAATGTGAAATCCGAGGGAAAAAGAAAAATCTTCAGGAAAACCGAGGAGAAGTTAAAAACAACTCCTTCAGGAAAGAGAATTTTAATTAAAAATAATATCCCGGTGGATAATTTATGTTTCTACCTAAAGATTTAAATTGCAGAAGCAGCAAAGTAGATTTTTTTTTTTAACGCCATCAACATCCGAGAGTGGAAAACACCAGATTTCAAATTCATGTATTCTATATTTGAACATCTTGTTTCTATTTAACAGAATAGGCCTTTTTTCTCTGGAATTTTCTCCTTTTTTTTGCCTTTTTTTCCCCCTTCCTTTATTTTTTTTTTTTTAACCCAACATATAATTCATCCTAATATATTACAAATGGCACACTGAAAGAGCATGCCCGGAAAATATTAATAATTGAATTCAAATGAGTTTTCCCTAAAAGTCTAGAATGGAGGGGAGAAATTCTTAAACGTATTTGTGAGTGGAAAATGGGGAGGGGGAAAAAAAAAATAATCGAGACAGAGAGATTTTTCCAGGCGTTCTGAGAAACGAACTGTGCTGTGTGGAGTCTCTCCGAGCATGACAGAAAAGGGATTAAAGCAGGTGACACTTTGAACTTAGCTTAGATAAGTGACCCTCAAAATCAACAGTCCAAAAGTTTAGTACACAGATTCCCTGGACACGTCTAGTCGGGTCTTCGTCAAAACATTCCCGACTTCAGTAAGTCAAATTAAAATAAAGAAGACAGGTTGCTCGGGTTATCTCCTGCTATTGTTTTAGCCACTTATTAGCGCTAATGGACAATTAGTGGTCGGCGCAGATATTTTCTGCAATACGAGGCAAAGGGGATAATTCTTTGTTTGCTTCTGTGTGGGGGAAAAGCTCATCTGCGGTCAAATGTATAAAAATAGCAGCCAGCAAAGAAGTGTGAAAGACACCAGTTAAACAGCCCGATTTCCAATTTCCAAAGAAGAATATAGTTGAAAACAGATCCGGCTACGGGGTTTTAAGGAATCCTCCCGATGCACTTGAAGCACAAGGAAGTCTGCACTTTATAAACAACCAAATATATGCTCAGGATAAAAGGCGAGGCTTTTTGAACTCCTAGCTGGCGTGTTAGGAAGACCTTTAATGACATTAGCAGTTCTTCAAACCCAGAAAGGCCGCATTATTTCTGCTCCTATATGGTCACCACATGTAGCTTTATAAAGAGGGGGAGAGGAAAAAAAAAAAAAAACTAACAAAAAAACCCAAAAACCAAACCTCTCTTCATGCCAATAAATAACTTGCCAGAAGAGAAAATATTTACCGCTGCTTTTCAAAATTCTTTACGCGTGCAGTAAAATCCTCCTCGGAGAAAATGAGCCCGTAAAGAAACCCAAGGCGTTTCCTCCGCGCACTGCCGGGGCCGCCCCGCGCCCCGCTCCGCAGCCTTCGGTCCCCCCTCGTTAACACCTCGGGCTTGGGGCGCTTCCCAACGCCAGCGAGGGATCCGGGATGCTCCGGCACGGCGGATGGAATAAAAATACTGGCGAGAAGGAGAAGGAGAAGGGAGATACCTGGCGCTGAGCTGCGCGCTTTGCTCCGCCGCCCGGCGCGCAGGCAGGGCCGGCTCCCGCTCCGCGGAGGCGCTGCTGCCGGGGAGCAGGAGATATTAATGAAGTTATAATTGAGGGATAACAGAGCCGGCAGCACCTTCCGTGCTCTGGCGGGCTCCCTCGCCTTCTTAAGCGGCAAAATAAAGCCGGGTTTAAAGCGAGAGGTGCGTTCTCCCCCGCCGAGCCAAGGGTTCGGGCGGAAAAATTGCCATTCCCTGGCTCCGAGCAGCCCCCGAGCCCAGCCCTGCGCCCCCCGCGCAGCATCCGCGGCTCTGCGCATTTCAGGGAGATCAATGGTTTGTTTCTGTTTGGGGGGAACGCTTTCAAACAAACACACAATAAATCACCTCCGGCTCCCGGCCCGGCTGCTCTCGGCCCGCGGAACCGCTGCTGCTCCGTTCCTAGGGCACAACGAGGGGATGGGAGCAGCCCCGAGCAGCTTCAGGCACCGCGGGTTGATCTTTCCCCAAAGCTCTGGCCGCTCTCTTTTCCCTTCTTGCTCCAAACCCGCGTTTTCTAATCGCGCTGCAGGTTTCTTGCTACATTTTTCCCTCCTAAATGGGTCAGGTATGGGGGTTTTTGTGTGTGCGTGTACTTTAGGGTTTTTAATTATTATTATAAAGAACCCCCTTTTAATTATTTTTTTAAAAAACTCCTCGAAGGACCCAATTTGAGCCCAGCCGTATTTTAGCCCCGGATCGCATCTTTCCCAAGCGGTAAAGTCCAGCGGGGAATTCACTCACTGCCGCAGCACGGGCAGCTCGAGAAATCTGTTTCTGCGAGAAAAAAAAACCCAACAAACAAGTCCCTGATCCGGCAGAAAACTTTATCCTGGCACCCAGACTGTTTTCCATCTAGTAATTCACCAGGTCGTCTTAGTACAAACGAGGGGGAAAAAAAAAAAAGTAAATATACATAACGAATTAAACAAAAAACTTTGGTAACCCGTGGAATTTTTGACGGTGCAAATAAACGTTGAGGGCAGGAGAAGGCAGTGGTGCGGCAGAGAGGCCTGTTATCCCCACGAGCTCCCGAACAATTGTAGTTTCCCCCTTTTTCCCGTATCCAGCCCTAAAGACTCTGCTCCAGGCAGGGATCTGGGGGAGGACGGCGGCTCCGTCGCCTGGAGAGGAGAGACAGAGGCAGGCTCGGTGGGTAACAGCAGCCAGCACACACCTCCACGAATAATCCTGGATTTTCTAGTTATTATTTGCCCTTTTAATTTTTATTTCCCCTGAACTCCAACCCTCTCGTTTGGAGCCGCTCTCCCCATGGCTGGCTGGACACAGGTTTGCTGTTTGCCTCTGTGCTCTTGGCTCCTATAAAATACTTACATTCCTATAAAATAATAATAATTATTATTATTATTTTTAATATTATCCTTTCCTTGACAGACCGTGTGACCATCCTGCCGAGGCAAGAGTGCCCTGCTCCATCCCCGGCAGCTTCCCACGGCGGAATCCACTTTTCCTAAGGAATTTACAAACTCAAGATACCCCGGGCCAGCTTTTTTAGTTTAATATCGCACAAGCCTAAAGAAGGGGATGCCCCAAAACCTGGCACTTCGAACGCTGTAAGCGTTAAGATTCTCTAAAGTTTTTTGCAGACGCCCTAATTATCCAAATAGTAAATATTCCATTTCTCCTCACAGTCTTCCTACGTTTAATTTTATTTGGGTGTTGTTCCTGTTCGTTTTTTGCCTGGGTGAAAGGGATCCAGCCCCAGCCCGGAGCGCTGAGGTGACCGAGCCGAGGGCTGGGAAAGCTTCACGGACAGTGCCCCGTTCCTTCCCAAATCCCAGTTCAGCCCAGCAAACTCTCCAGCTCCTCTCCAGGAACAGGAAAAAGGGAGAAAAGCTCTTTGCCAAACTATTCGCAAGCGCACTTGAAAATAAATGAGTTGCCTACTAAAACTTAATGTTATACAAGATGTCTATTTGTCTATAATAGATTTTAAGCAGCTGTTCGCATGCTCAGATCCACTCCCCCTCCCGCGAATTTCACCGAAGAGGGGGAAAGCAAAGAGATAAACCAGAGCGTTGTTTATTTTCCTGGCTGCGCTGGAGCGGAGCCTCCGCGCTCAGCCTGCGCCTCTGCGCACACCCAGCGCTTTGCTTTGCCCAGAGCAGCCTTTAAATTGGTTCTTTGTTCCCTGAAGGGATAAAAAAAGGAAAAAAAAAAAAAAGAAAAACCAACGGAGAGCCGGGGGAAAAGCAGACAAAAGAGGAGCGCGGGGTGCGCGCCCCCCCCGGGCCGGCCGCCTCTGTCTGGCCTTATCGAAAGCAGCGCTCAGAGGAGATAATTTGGGCCGTGAGAGTGGGGTGGTTTGGGGTTGGTTGGGTTTTACCCCCCCGCCCCACAGGCAGGCTCCCGGCACTGCTCTCCCCAGCTCAGCCGGGCTGTAAAAAAAGGGGAAAAAGCCGAAATTTCAGTCATGAGAAACGAGTTTTACTGCTCGAAATGGCGCGGTTTGCGGGGAGCAGCGGGTCGTGGAAAGCGACTCCCTCCTCCAAAACCCATCCCCAAAATCTCGGCCCATTCTTCATCACAACACTCCTTTCTCAGTCTGCCTTTTTCCTCCTTCCTTTCCGTGTCTGGGGAACAAATCCTCAGGGAATCCCAGCTCCCCGAGTGCAGAATGTCCCTGCCAGGATCAGCACGGGCTGTGCAGGCTCGGTGCATCCCCACCCCACACACACACACATTTCCTGCCGTGTCCAGCTCTTCCACCACCATTTACTCCGCGCTTTCTCCATCCCTCATTCATCTCGCTTGCCAATTTAAACCGTTTCCCTTCTGCTGCACGGATTCTTTTAATATTTTTCCTTTTTTTTCCAAGCTGCTTTCAGACAGCTCCTGATCTCGCCCTTCCCATCCCCTCCAGTTTTTCGCTTGGCAGGATTGGATCCCTAAAATTCTTCCCTCTCATTGTTGGATAATTAGAGAGCCGAGGTCTGGAGGGGATGGTAATAGGGGATTTTTTATTAAACCAACTGACATATCAAGGGGGGGCTGGGGAGGGGAAGATAAACTTGCCGACACACAAGCCCTTCTTCGGGGTTTTAAATATGCTAGCTGGAAGCCAAAATCCGTTGCTTTTTACTCGGGAAAAAAAGAAAAAGAAAAAAGAAAAACCCCAACAAACCAAACAACTACAAGCGGGAGGTTAATAGCTCAAATGAGAGACTCGGGCACGGAATGCAGGATCGACTCCCTCCCCCCATTAATAGCCTTAAACGACTTTACATTTTATACCCCGAGCCGAGTACTCAAGAACGCTGAGAGTGTTTGTAAGACTAGAAAGATCTATTGAGAAACTTTCTTTTTTTTTTTTTCTTTTTTTTTTTTTCTTTTTTAATAGCGCATTAATGTTTCCCAAGGCTTCATATTAACTCGAGAATCACTGAAGGTCGATTTGTAAGTGTCTGGACACTATAAAAGTGTTTGTAAAGCAAAGTCAGTTGCGTGCATTAAAATAAGGAGGTTCCTTTGTGAGATTTCATGCCAGGCCAGGAGCCCTTTTAAATGCTATTCAACTGCCTCATTAGAAGGAGCTAACAGGAGTCAGGCCTCCTCTTTAACCCCCCTCCGCCGTGTCCTCCCCTCAAATCAGCCCTTTAATACATAGACTGGCAGATTAGGGGCTTTTAAAAGCTGGCTCTGTCCCGGATAGCCGGTTTCCTATCCTGCTATTGTGACAGCTCTTCCCTGCTATCAATTACATCCCACCCCTCGGCAGAGCCCCTCCAGCGGCTCCCCGAGGGGCTGAGCCCCGGCTGCCCCGCAGCTCTGCCCGGGCATCGCTGCTGCTCTCCTCCCTCCGGCCCTGAGCAGCGAGGTGAACATCCCATCCCATCCCATCCCATCTCTTCCCTTCCCTTTGCCTCTCAGACCCGCCAAAAAAATTAAAAATAGGATGGCTGGCCCCGAAAATCCGTTTCCGAATAGATTAACAACCCCTCCTGTGTTAACACCAGCTCTGTTCTTTTTCTTATTAGATCGAGGAGATGAAGGAGGCGGTGGGGGGGAAGGTTGGTCACCATTATCTGCGCTCCACATGTTCTCTGTGGGTATATATAAAATATAGGAATGGAGTCCCCTTTAAGTAGTCCTTTTATGACTTGTTTTAACAGAAAACACAGAAGAAGCCTATGTTTGATATTACAATATAAAACACATTTGTGGTATGCTAGGGGCTGGTTTGCTCCTGCCTCCTTCCCCCAGTTCTGTTCCTCACCCAAATCTGCTGCAGACCCCACCCCTCTGAGTCAAGTGGGCAAAACCTTCCACCTGAAATGGGGTCCTGCCGGCTCCAGAGCCAGCAGAGGTTCAGGCTCTTGAAAGAGAATTTGGCCTTGCCTCTCAGGCAAATATGAGCCTCCAGTTCTTTATTATTATTATTGCTACTAGGCATGATGTTGGAACCATAATTCTCCATTTCTGTGAGGCTCGGGATGCAAAAAACCTGTTGGAGCCTCATAAACAGACCTACCTATAAATGGGAAACCAAAGCCAAACATGTCCTAATAAAACCAACCCAACACCAAACCCCCGGTCCATCACGACATAATAATTAAGAAAAACCCCAGGCTGGCCACAAACAGAGCCCAAAAATGCCATGTGCAGCCCTGGATGTGTGGGCAGAAGCGTCAAGAGAGAAAAGCACAGACGAGAACCTGCTTGGGGCACTTTGTGAAGGCTCCCAGGGTTGTGATTCAAGAGTGATGTTTCATAGAGGGTGAGGGTTCTTCTCCACTCTGAACCTAAACTCAGCCTGCCTAGGAAAGGATCAGAACCCTGAGGTCTCCTCCTGTTATGCTGGGACAAGGCTTTGAGGGTGAGATTAGGGCCAATTGCAGCCATGTCTGCCATTGAAAGGAAATGGGTTTGATGACACCAGGTGTTAGAGCAAAGTCACTTTCCACCCAAGGGAGGAGGATCCCTGTCCCTGAGGAAGCCCCAAGGAGTTCAGACGCCACAGAAAGGTGACAGAGGACATTGGGGCAAATTAAAGCAGCATTTGCACTGATTCACCCCCAAAACTGGGCTAGTCCAGGTGCAGGTGAAGTGTCATAGGCTGTGACATATAACCAGCTCTTGGGGTTTATGCTGGCCCTAAAGAACAGCAGCCCTTCTTTACAGCCTTTCCAGTCCCCTGCCCTCACAGAGAAATAAAATTCCTGTTTTTCAGGGCTAAATATTCCTTTGTATTTCTGCAAGGCCAGGCACCAAGCCCTGCTGACAGTCTTGTCATAGCCTGAAGGCCCCAATTCAGCAATGCACCCCATCAGCAAAGCACTTCAGCACCTGCTTAACTTTGGGACTGGATTAAAACAGCCTCCAGAACATGCTTTCAATTTATTAATAGTTTAAAGCAGCAGGAACACATTGCAGGGGGTGGAATTTAAAAACCAGGCTGCACCGGGATCAGTATGGGGGGAGAGCAACATAATAATCAAAAAGATAATTATTTAGGTAGGAAAAAAAAGGATGAAAATAGAAAAAAGTATGAAAAAGTCTCCTAAAATAGATATATTTTAAAAGAAATGCCTCTGCCTGCCCCCTCCCCCACCAGAATATTTCAAGCACTTTGGATGTTTGTGTCTGTCTTCCTTTCAAGGAACCCTGAGCACATGAATGGGCAGAGCAGCAGAATGAATGGGACACTTCAAAGAAAATGAAAACCATTACTGGGAAATCTGTTTATAGAGAGGATGAATGATTATGAGAGAAGATGCCAGGAGAGAGAGAACACAAGTGAGGGTGCTCTCTGCATGGTGCACAACATAACTCAGGGGGTTCAGACATCCCCTTAGCAGCACACCCCTGGAGCAATTTGGGGTCAAACTCCCCCCTTTCCAGACTTCCCAGCAAGCCCAGAGCCCCCTCCAACACCACAGGGAATGGCAGCACTCCCAAGCCCCCATGCACCTGCTCCTGACCCCCAGTGGGGTGATTCCCCCTCCCTCCCAATGCCAAGATAGGATATTAAAAGAAATTATTTCCATTGCCTGGTGTAGATGAGAAATGGATAAACAACACGTCACTCACGTGCCAAGTGGGTAAACTCCATTTAGCCTCGACACCAGCACGCTGAGCCCTGCCCTGAGAGCTGCAGATCACATCTGAACCTCACAGCAACTCCCAGAGAGATTGTGTCAGAACCTCACAGCATCTCCCAGAGAGATTGTGTCAGAACCTCACAGCAACTCCCAGAGAGATTGTGTCAGAACCTCACAGCATCTCCCAGAGAGATTGTGTCAGAACCTCACAGCAACTCCCAGAGTCCCATCCATCTGCACCTCTGCCTCACGCTCTGCTGGCACAGAGTGCCCATGGCGCTCGGCTGGCACAGCTCTGCCCATTGCGTGTGCACTGCCAGCGCTGTTTTGGCGCAGCTTTGGCACTGGTTTGGCACAGCTTTGGCACTGGTTTGGCGCCGGTTTGGCACAGCTTTGGCGCAGGTTTGGTGCTGGCTTGGCGCCGGTTCCTCTGGACCCACATGCAGCCTCTTCTGAATCCATCCCACCCAACTGCTGGCAGGAAAACCAGCACCTGGGCGTCTCTTTTGGGGAAAACAGGAATGCAAAGGGATGGCTTTTCCCATCTGGGCACAGATGGAACAACCAGTGCAATCTTCCCCACAGATTTCCACGCCTCCATTCAGCATCCAGAGACAGAACAAACAGTAAGGCCGTATTTAGAGCAGAGCCTCACCCTAGAGTGAGGAGATGGCAGCAGAAAACAGCCCCCAACCACCCCTGTTGTTTTTGGCATGGAGAAGCAGAAAATATTTGTCCTTCTTTGAATGCTAAGAATATTTGTACCATGAGCAGCGTGGTTTTCACAGCGCTCTCAGGAGATGAACAGCAGCATCCCTGGTGGTTTGCAGGAAAGATGCAAACATCAGATCTCCGAGAGCTCCACCAGTGATGCTAGCACAGGATGGTGGAGCCACCAGTTTTTTCCAGTTTTTCTGATTTCTGCAGGAGAAAAATCCTTGCTAGACACACCCAGGAAAACAGAAGACCCCAAGGAAGATTGGTGCCTTCACACTGGAACAATCTGCGTTCTTTAGGGTCAGTTTAGCAAGGCAAGGGCAGAGCTGGACCTCCAAGACCTCTAAGCAGCATGAAGCTCAAGGAAAAGCAACAACTGTCCTGGAAAATGCAGCTGGAAAGCTGCCTGGACACTTTTCTCAGAGCCTCTCCTGCCTTGGCATCCCTCTGTTCCTCCCCCCACCACAGGACCTCACTTTGGCAGGGGATCAGAGCCCACCCAGCTCTTTGGGAGGAGCCTGTCACATAGGTGGGCACTGTCACCTCCCTGCCACTCCAATCATCCCCCATTACATTTGGGCTTGAATAATGCAAAGTGAAAACTGAAACAGGCTGAGCTGCAGCAGGGCATGAAGGCAGCAGCACTGTGCCAGGCAGCTTTCAGTGCCTCTGTGCTCCAGCTGCACCTCCCAAGGGAAGGACAGGGAGAACAAGAAGGATGGGCTCAGGGGTGGATTCCCACCTGCAGGGCTCATTTCTCACATATAATCCCCAAGCCTCTTCCCAGAGCTGTAAGAATTTGGCCTGTGGAGATATGTACCTGCAAAGAAATTCTCACCTATTGTTATCCATTTAAATATTTGGTTTAAGGTGCCCATTTTGTAGATGAAGCGGATAAAGTGTCCTTTCCATCTCTGTGCCAGATACACATGGGCACAGGGCATTAAATAAAAAAAAAACCAACCCCAAAACCCCAAAACAGCACTATTTTCCCAATTCTTCTTCTGAGTTTGGGTGCTGGCTACCAAAATCCTCAATTCCTGTCCCAAGAAACATCTCCAGCTCTTTATAGAGTCCCTTTGGGTGCCCTGACCATCAGCTGGTACCACAGCTGGTACCCATGCCAGTCTAACAGGAAAAGGGAGAAGGAAACACAAACACTTCCCCCTTTACCCCAGAGCCCTCTCCCACTGGAATCACCCAGCAGGGGTGACCACACAAGCGTGGGGAAAGCTGCCAGACAAAGCCCCACGATGCCAGAGCCCTCAGCCTTCACTCCCTGGGTTTACCATGATGTCACCAAACCCACAGCCCTGTATTTATCTAACAGCAATAAATGATTGGGAACCACAAGCTGCAAAATTATAAATATGTCTGGAGAGGTGACATGCTAACAAATGAGATGAGAGCAGAGCTCCTGTGACTTCTGTCGTCATCACAGTCCCTGGGTGGATGCAGAACCTTGGATACAATTCCACAGCTTTTGTTAAGGGTGATTGTGTGGCTTTAAAAAAAAATTTAAATAAGAATTAAAGGCATTAGATTTGATTTCTCTTCATCACATTTGCCCTGGAATTGGTCAGCTCCCAGATTTATTTACTCTGTTCTCTGTATTTCAGAAGTATCAAATCTTATCCTAAAATTATACTCTCAAAAGAAAGGACTAACAATTTAAGCTAATTAAGTATTTATTTTTCTGCACAAAAACCATAAAAAGGTATGAGCAAATTATTTGGTTTGTACCTAAACAGTTTCTGAAGAGTGTCAAAGAATGAGGAAAACGGAAATAAATCAGATTTTATGTTAATTCAGGATTTTAGTTTCAATCTGACTTGAAGGGATGCTGAGCATCTCTGGGTTCCTTTAATTTGGGGGAAATACTAGAAGATTCAGGATTGCCACCCACCCTTAAAAAAGTAAGGAATTAAGGAAAAAATTCCAGGAAGCCTAGATTTCTAGCATAGCTGCCAAAGCACAACAACAACAACAAAAAAAACAATAACAGTGAAATCCAGGGTTGGAAATCACTTTAATCCCTGCAAATTTTATATTTGCATCCAAAGTCACTGAGGCGTGTGGCTAATGCTGAGCTCGTGTGCTACTGCCAGAAAGGCTCAGAACAGGCAAAAATCCACATTGCAGCAAAGTTCAGCAGGGCTGGGGATGCCAAAACTTGTTCATCTTCCTTGGAAACCCCGATCTGAAGTTGGAGAAGCAGCTCTGGAAGGCAGAGCTGCTCCTGCTGCAAACAGCAACATATCCAGGAGAAAACAAATGTCATTGCTCTTCCTCAGAGCTGGAGAGGGAGACTGATGTGGGAGGCAGGAATTGGGCACAGCCCAGGGCTGAAATCCTTTGCCCCAGGTCAGAGGAACACAGCTGGGTCCACATCCATGCAGGAAGGTGAGTTTACTGACAAAGCTTTCCTTTTCTTATGAGGTTCTGCGTTGGTTTTTTTCTTTTTTTTCCCCTCAGTCCACAGAGCCAGTTCTGCAAGCCACATGCTGGCCTGAGTCTTGGGAGGCCAAAGCAGTATTTCCTTCCCCACAAACAGACTTCCTATAGGAGACAGGAATGTCCTACAGCACCTCTGCCCAGGTAAGGAGCTCTGGCATGAGGGAAACAGGGATCAGAGCCACACAGTTTTGAGACCAAGCACTTTACAGGCATGAAAACCTGGGAATCTACAGCTGAAACATTGCAGGGGTTTTCTGTTCCTACAGCCAGAGAGCACCAAACTTCACCTCAAACCTCACAAAGGGTGGGTTTTTTGTTTGTTTTCCAGACCCCCAAGCCCATCATTGCTTTTGATACAAACCAAAGGCTCAAACCCCTCCAAATGTGAGCAAAGCTTTGCTCCGAGATGCAAGCTCCAAGGCTGGGGTTTTAATGGTGTATTTACTGATGAGGTGAAATATGAATCTGGTTTTAACTTTAAAAAGCCAATTGTATTTTGGGGGCGGAGGGAGGGGGGAAGGGGTGCTCTGACCTGACCCGCTAATCTCTTTTTCTTCCTTTAAAGTTGTCTTCTAAATCTGAACATTAAAGGTGATTAGATACCTAAGGGACTTCCCATGTCATTAGTTAATACTTTAGAGCTTGTTTTGGTTCCAGCTAGCAGTAATGCAGAGCCCTTTTGATAATACATCACCCTGCTCAAATATGCCTGCACAGTCTCCAGATGAAATACCCCACCCGTGTCTGCCTCTGCACAGCTCGCAGAGCCGAGGCTCGGAGACGAGTTTAATTTAAAGATGAGCCGCCCCTGGGCTGCCAGAGGAAATGGCGTGTCAGCTACGTCAAAAATAGATACTGTTGTGCAGATATATGGGGGGAGAGATGGACGCTGCCAGTGCTATCAATTACCTGGATTGCCTTTAAATGTCAAAGCAAATCCTTAGCCATTCCTTCTCTAAAACCTAAATCACCGAGAGAGACAAGGTCAAGCCGAGCGGGCTGGAATGCTGGGAGAGGGGAGCATGGACACAGCGTTGGAGCGTGAGGGGATGGTTTGTGTGCACACACGGGCTGGGGGAGCATGGAAAGCAGAGTGGCTCGAGGGGTTCACGTTCTGGGTTTTCAGGTGCCATCAAAAGCATCAGGTCCCAAAAGAAAGATCCTTTCCAATTCAGCAAAAGCGGCCTCCTGGGCTAAATGTATGGGAAATTCTCCTGCTGCTCCTATTTTTGCATTGTTAAAAGGTTTTTTTCCCTGTGGGGATATAGGTGCCTTTGACAGATTCAAAAGCAACCCCACAAATCTGAAGTGTTTTTGGGGAAGGCCAGAGCAGGCTCTCTCTTTTCCCTCTTTTCCCATTGCTGAGCAAATAACGCAATGTAACATATGTGCACCTACGAATCTGCATCCTTCAGGGCAGCCCTCCTGGGGAACAGCACAAAACCATCCCTTGGGAAGGGCCCCAGCCCTTTTGGGAACAGGATATGGGGAAATTGAGGACTGGGGGGAAAGGGGAAATCATCAAATCCTACAGGTGGGTAAATAAAAGGAGACACGGTTTATTACAATAGAGAGGCAAAACATAAGGTTTAGGCTCGGTCTCTTAAGAAATGAGGTTTCTGCAGTCAGTCTGCACGTGGGATACATATATAAAATATAAATAAAACAAACATACTCATCTCCCCCGTCTCCAATAACTTCCAAATTTGTTGGCCAATTCCAGCCCAGCTTGGTGGAAGGGGCAGAGGTCTTACAGTTCCTACAAGTTTTATGAAAATAGGGCCCTCTCCTGTGCCCTGAGACCTATTAATGCCCCACACTGAAAGAAATTGTTGAGATCACGTTGCAGCTTATTAGGAATATTATTAGACACCGGAGAATCCACAGGGGAGGGAGGAATATTAAGAAAGCCCCAAAGGCAGGAAAAGATTCAGTTGGAGTTTGCACCTTCTCAGACACCAGAGGATCCAACCACAAGACACCAACTGCTTGAAACCCCCATTTCACTGCATCCCCTGCTAAGAACCACTTCTTTTACATAAAGATATTTTCTGTATTCCCAGCCCAGCCTCCTGTACCTGAGCCAGCCAATTAAGCCAAGCTGTAATTTACAGCTCCCTGCTTCCCTCTCCTTCTTCCTAGGAGGGATTTGTGAGCAATGCTGGGACACAGGGAGCAGGAATGTGCTCACAGGGTACATTTATCACCTGCATTTTCACCAGGGGCACTGATTTCTGTGCTCTTCTTCCTTCAGCAGGATCATCTCCTCTAGATAACTCTGCAGGCCAGACGTACATTAAGCACTGATTCCAGCATCCAAGGGCCCAGTCACTTCCCAGGCACTGGATGGAGGGTAAAAATGTAAAGAATTCCAGATAAACACATTTGGAAAGCCACTTAAAGCTACTGGACAGATGAAGGCGAGGAAGGCAGAGGAATATTTTTGCAAGTGAACAGACAAAGAGGGACATTGCTCATCTGTCAAAGCGTGTGAGCTGCTCTCCTGTTCCAGAGTTTTGGGGACTTTCAAACACCAAAAAGTAAGAAAAGGAGCCTTGAAAAGAGCAGGGAGGCCACAGGGGAGGTGGAGGACATGGATCAGCTCTACAGTAAGGCTTGCCTGGCAGCTGGCCCTGGTTTAATCCCATTGGTTTGACAGATTTTGGGGGATACTCAGCACGAGCGGGAATGAGGCTCCCACTGCACAGAGGAACAAGCACTTCCAGTACCACACGGCCAAGAACGTCCCAAGACAAAGACAATCCACCTGGAAGGTTGCCCTCCCTTCCCAAAGGGAGATAAAATAGCTGATGATAGATTAAATACAGCCCTGACCCACTCCCAATCCTACAAACCCATCTCCAGCATCACTGGGCTTCTGCTCCAAACATTGGAGCCTGGTTGTCTCCTTTCCTACCCATTCCCACAGCTCCATGGATACAGCCCCCTCCTTCCAGGGCTTCTTGTCCACTTCCTCTAAGCTGGACTCCATTGGGTGGTTTGAGGGGAAAATAAGGGCATTTTGAGTTTCATTGCAGCTCTGCCAGCAGAGTCAGCATGATGGAGGTGGCTGGAGGGACGAGTCAAGGAGTGGACAATGGCCTGAAGCAGAGCCAAGAGCTGCCCAATTCTGCTTTGAGAAAAAACCTCCCCTTTCCCCCGAGTGGAGAATCCAAAGATTGCTCTGGGAAGCAGCAGCAGCTCAGCACTGCACCAAAGCTCCAGGCTGGGTGATCCCATGGGAACTGAGCCCTGATTTCTGCAGGGCTGGGATCCCACCCTTCCTTTTCTCACCAAATTCCCCTGGCGTGCCTGGGAGCAACCCCAGCCCAGCAGCTTTGCAAAGTGCAGCCAGAGCTGGTCAGAGGCACCTGCCCTGAGCACCCTGGGCTCTGTTCCAGCCTCCAGAAACCATTGTGGGGTCCGTGGGAAGTTCATCTCGGGCCTCAGGAGAGGGGAGCTTACCCATCCAATTAACAGCTCAAACACTGCTGCTTCTCATCCCTGCAGCCTCCCAGTGCTGCTGGGGTCTCCATGAATGACTGATGGCCAGGTGGAGCTGTGCTTATCAGCGTGACTGCAACGCTGTGCTGGGAAGAGACGCCCAAGCCATGGGGAACAGCGAGTTCCTCCTTCCCTCCTCACACAGCAGCATTCTGACCCCTCCTGCACCTCCTTCCAGCCCTGGACACAGACTCCCAGGATGGTCTACAAGCATTTCATGGCTCAGTCCTTCAGTGGAGAAGTTGCAATTTCCCCAGGAATGCCTGGAATTTCCCCCTTTATGCAACACACGTTTGCAGGTTCCTGCTTTGATGAGGGAATATCTTCATTTTCCAGGGGAGTATTCCCACACACGTGCTGTCTCTTTGAACAACCCAAGCCACCACTCTAAACCCATGGCAGATGAATTGCTCTTCCTCCTTTCCAGGGCCTTTAAAACCCTGAAATTTTTTTTTAAAGTGTGCATGTTTTGATTTAAACCTCACAGAGTACGCTCTGTCTTTTCTTCAGTTGCTTATTTGCCACTTTGCAGGAAGTGCTGGGTTTTGCCAACTGGAAAAAAAAAAA
>VYZP01043757.1:639-38326 GCA_013400635.1 Hypocryptadius cinnamomeus
TTCCAGGTGTTTTTCACCAAAAAAAAAAAAAAAATCATACAGATTGTAAAAATCCTTGAAAAAATGGTATCAAGTCTAATATACTAAAATAACAAAAGAGAAAAATAACAGTGACACACATACATGAAATCCATTCCTATTCAACATATTAAATTTCTTCTTAAATCCTCTTCTAAATTGGGTGTTATAGCTAAGCATCAGCCATGTGTCATGACTATCCTGTTGTACGCCGTAAGAAAAAATATTTTCAATTTTTCTCTGTTTTTAATTTAATTTTATATTTTGAGAAGATTAATAAAGAGAAAATTCAAATCAGAGTTTCAGAAAAACAGTAAAGGTAGTGATAATAATATGATAAAGAAAATAAAATTCAGTTTTAGAGCTCTGCATTTTTTATCACCTTTACTTTCATACTTTTGTTTCATTTATATTCCAAGACCTAGACACAGAACTGACACTGTTTCACCCTTTTATCAAAGATAAGCTGTATTCCATTAGGAAACTGTTCAACATTTTATGGAATTAAGCTCTGTATTTATAACAAATGTCTCCAGTTATACACTACTAATATAACTGTACTCCAAAACTCTCTCAAAGCATGATACCAGTAATGAATTTTCTCCTGGAAAAACTGATGAATTAAATGTGAGGCTGTAAACAGAAATTACATTAATCCATCTTGTAGCTCACAGTAATGTAAATTTCCTAACCTTCTCGTTCATATTGCTACAAACATGTCATTAATCTGTTACACCCTGAACTTCTATTCTTTTTACTGCATAAGAGCAGTGGAGTAGATAAACTATGGGCAGTGTATCAAGAGGAAGGAGCAAATTATAGTTTTGACACTTACTAAGTGACTTCCCCATTTTCTTTCTATGTATTTCTTCTGCAAGTTATCATTTAGGTACTAACACTTCCATTACACTTTCAAATGGGCTTTCTCTCTGTATAGAACTTCTGGACATGAAATAAATTATCTGTTTCTTCGTTCAGAGAGGCTGCATGAAAGTGCTATCCCCTGTTTTATGCTGGTGTTTTAAATTCTGGAAGAGGAACTTATCCAACATACTTCTCCCTAACACTGTGATCATGAGACTGATAAAAAGAATAAAAATAATATGTACTTACAAAGATTTATCTGAATAATAACAAAATTTGTAAGAAAGCTTGGTGACAAAGCAACTCAATACGCTATTAGACTTTGGACAGCATGCTTTTATCATTTACTCTCTAACGAGTAAATGTTAAAATAACATGTCGTGTGTCTGTCCATCAGGTTTGCACGGGCAAGCTTTGGAAGCAGAGGGGTAACTACAGGAGTGGTTTCTGCGAGAAGCTGCTGGAAGCTTCCTCCATGTACGGCAAAGCCAAACCCTGGCAGCTCCAAAGACGGACGTGCCACTGGCCAAGGCTGGGCCTATTAGAAAAGCTGGAAACAGCTCTGTGATAATACATTTAAGAAAAAAAAAAAAAAAAAAAAAAGGAAAAAAAAAGCGNAAAAAGAGGAAAACCAAGGCGCTGTTTAACAGTTGCAATTACAGCCAGAGAAAGCAGTGAGAACATGTGAGAAGGACAGCTCTGCAGACACCAAGGTCAGTGCAGAAGGAGGGGAAGGAGGTGCTCCAGGTGCCAGAGCCGAGATTCCCCTGCAGCCCATGGGGCAGACCATGGTGAAGCAGCTGTGCACCTGCAGCCTATGGAGGTTCATGAGGGATGCAAATATTCACATGCAGCCCTTGGAGGAGACCCATACTAGAGCAGATGGGTGCTTGGAGAGGAGGTTGTGACCCTGTGGGAGGCCCATGGAGAAAGGAGCCCACACCGCAGCTCTTTGTACTTCAAGGACTGCACCCTATGGAAGAATGACCTGCTCTTTCCAATAAAGGGTAAGCTTTTCAACAACTTTCTCTTTACCGATATAGCTACCAATTTATTGTAAAATAGTAATGGAATGCAGCTGTAATACTTTGAATATCAATGTATTTCCTCAGCAATATAAAATACTCTATCATTCCTGTGTTTTAGACTCACCAAAGAGAGATAACACTCACAATCATGTGCTATTGCCTCTGCTAGTGCCACACTCTGCTTTCCTAGAAGACATTTATGTGTACTTAACTTACCACAGTTTAAAGTCCCCTTATAGCTCTTGTTTTGTTACTTTTTTCCAGAAATATTTGACATGCACATATTTTTATTGGCACATTAACTATATTTTTTTTCCCTGAACTTAATTATTCTAAATTTTAATCTCTTTAATTTCTTACCTGATATACTTACTTTAATTTCTTACCTACCTCATCGTACCACAGCTGTTATTCTTCGGATCCTTTTTCTCTGCACTCTTTGAATAACACCAAACTCTAATCTTAGCAAATCTAACGTCCACTTTTGAAATTTAATTTAAATTCTTTCCTAACAAACCCTTCTCCACCCTTCCAATTTTTCTTGGTCTTTTCTGAAATTTCTTTGGAAGTTCTCATCAGAAAATTCCAGATGTTCTATGGCAGAAAAGGTTGTTAATCTGAAATTCTTTCATTTTACTTAACATGACCTGGCAACCACAGAGGAAATATTTTTTTAAATTTTCCTTTTACAAGCTAGCATAGATTTTGTCAGAAAAACATTCTAGTTTTAATCCATATTGCCATCATTCAATCTAAAACAGGAATTAAAAGTTCAATTTAAAATCCTGATTAATATTTCAAATGTACTTTCATTCTAAGCATAAAATTGAGTCCAGGTTTCATGCTTCACATAAACTATTGTCAGATGTAAAAGAAATTGAGAGATATTTTGAAAAAATAATTGAGAGATAAGTACTTATATTCTACAATATTTTCAGCATTTCTGTCTTTGAGTTTCTCTCAAAGCTAATTGAAGCTGACAACTTCATTAAAAAATGTGTTCATTGGGGGCAGGGAGAGTATTTTTTTTTTCCTTAACTGTTTGCAACACAACATGGGATAATTAATTGATAGTATTCTCCATGGTGTAAGGCCTGATTTAGAAACAATTATGCAAGGTGATATATCCGTCCTTGTCATAGCTGGTTTAATGAGAAATCTCTCAAATAATAGAATTTTTTTTTTTTTTTGAAAGAGCTTGCATGATATTTAATGATCCAATCACTTAAAAAAATATAGAGGAAATGGGTTTTAGAAATGTGTTCATTAGTTTTCTGCAAAATGCTGCCAACCTAACACATACAAGACTTTCGTAATATCAATCTGCATATGTCTGAAGATCTGGACATTCTTATCTTGGGTAACTCACTCTACTCGCTTTTGCAAAGAGTCTTATGTAAAAGCATATTCACTGACTAATTTATCTACCTCAAATTAACATCAGTCTTGACAAAATCACATGGAAGTTTTCCTCTGCTTTGTCCACAACAAATTCCCGTTGAGTACATTCATATTTTTCAAGTATGCTTTGAAATTTGAAATATGGCTCAGATATTTTATTTTTCTCTAAAATTCCCTTTTCACCCACTGAAAGTAAAAGAAAATAATGGAAAATTATTAAGACAGAACTAGTTATCTCTGAGAATCTAATAGAGTTAAGATTCTAATAAGAATCTTAACAAAGTATTAGTTTCCTATTCTAAAATCTGGCCAATCAACTTGTATCTTAAAAGCATATCTCCAAAATTTTAATTGAACTTCCTCATGGCAATAGCCTTGAGCTCTAAGAGAATTTTTCAGGATCTGATTCTCTCTGCTCTGTAAAAGATTTTTCTGTCTAATATAACTCTTCATAGATACAAAGTTAAGTTTTATTATTTTATTTTCAGTTACTCTAAATATTAGAGTAGTTAATCAGCACCCATATAAAAAGTGACAGCCATTCCACATTTACAAGCTCAAGGTAAAGCTTTCTGTCCTCAAGTTAATCAGTGGTTATAGGAGTGGATTTTGTAGCTTTCTTCTCAGTATGAAATCTGTACCAAAAAAAGCTTGTTACTGGCCCCAGAATTCTGGAGCTTCCGCTAAAGCAGTAGGACCTTGCACATAACAATGCTCCCAGCCAAATTGTTAATGTACTGACCAATCTGGCAGCTGTCACACAGATCTGAATCAAATGAAAACATGCATCATGAGGTGAATCCCAAAGTAGACCTTAATTATTTCTAGCACCATCGATTAGGACCGCCTGACAGGAGTGTTAATTACATGCTAGGTTTCTAGAAATTAACGCTTGACATTCTGCGTCATTTCTTTTCATATGCTGAATTTTTGTAACCATTTCATTTTAGCCATTTTTTGAGAAAAGAATAACAAAGTTGTTGCACATGTTACTTTATTGGGTTTTCTTTCTCCCTGCATCTCTATCCATTAGCTCAGCAGTTCAGCTATTTGCAATCCAATGTCTACATTTAACGTATCAAGCTCTACGACCTTGGGTCAACAAAACTCTTAGGCTTTGAAAAAGAACACATAAGAAACTGCACAACCTGGAGTTATGGCATGTAAGAAAAGTAAAACAGAGACGAGTAACACCTTAGGGATTCAGGAGGAAAACTACAGGTATGCAAGAGCAGACAATGGTAAATAAAACAAAAATTGAAACAGTGAAACTACAACGCTGAGCATTGATTGACATTGAACACTGGTCCACTCCAGGGAGCAACACAGGCCAATTCTTCCTGATCTAAAACTGACTGGCCAGCAAAGGCTCATCATGAGCATATTAATGGGCATATTAACCAGGCAAAGTTGGAGGAACTCATTAGTTCTGACTATCTGCTCTATGAGTAATGCCAACGTGTAATTGCTTGTTCTCTTCAGCTGTATGTATCCTCTTTACAGAATTTCCTTTATAAGTTAAAAGTTACCCAGTCTAAAATAACTGAAAGAGAGAAGGTTGCACTGCAACAGACTCATGCTTTGCAACAAGCTCACTAAGTCAGAAAACATGATATTTTTCTGGTTTTCTCACTTCTAATAAAAAGTCACAGGGCATATTTTGAACACATATTTTGAACACATTTTTGACATTACTGACTATACAAAGTAACAGTAACTTTGATAGCACTGGTTAAAGACCCACAGATGTATAGAGATCATCATAGAGTCCTAACAGTAACTGTGGTGTATTTGTGCCATTCTCACACTCTAAAAACCTCACACATTTTCCAGCATTTGGGAAGCTGTGTATGGCAAGACTAAGATCTCAGCAGAATGTCTGAATATCTCAACATTGTCTCGCTGCTGGGTGTAAAATGAGGCTTTGATCATGTATTTGGAGATTGTCATCAATGTACTTGAAAAATTGAGTGGAATGTGACAGCTCCTAACTTGAACATTTTGTTCTCTGATGTTTACACTATTTTTAACATTATATTTTTTTTACCAAAACTCCCCAATGCAAAGACAAAAACAAACAAACAAATCCAACAATGTTTAGATTTCTCTCTTTGAATGTTGTAATTTGTTCTTTTTATATTTAAGGTTTAGGAAGGTTTTGATGATGCAAGAGACAAGGAAAGAAAAAGTGGAAAAATCTTTTTAATTTTGGAAGTTCTGTGCTGCTCTGAATCATCAAAGAGTGCATTTCAATGTCAACAATTTTAAAAGCAGTGCGACAATCTTGAGCACTTCCCTGCTGGATTATTACAATCTGCATTCTGTTTAAAGTTTAATTTTAAAAATAATTGTCCCTTATTAAAATCTCCCACATTACATTACTGCTGGTCATGCAGAAAATTACTTTGCTTCAGGAGACAAAACCATTCAATAAAATAATTTCTGTCCTATAGATGAAAGAAAATTGGTATAATCACAGTGAAAAATCTTGTAAGTGCTTTGTTTACTCAACTGAGCAGCAAGCATCAAGAAGAGGATTTAGTGCTTGTGACTCTCATGCACTTCTCAGTACTTTCTTGAAACTAGGAAGTGATCTCCCAGGTCCTTCTGGCATTGTTTATATAGCATGGTCTGAATGAAATGGAAAATAAACATTTTATAAGTGGCAGAACTATCAAAACTCTTGGAAAAAGTGAATGCAATGATCTCATTTACAAGAAGAATTTTCTATACTTCCATTTATGCATTTTGAACATAGTGAGTTGACAGTACAGAAAAAGTTGGACAAAATTAGATTTGATTTTTTCTCTTTTCTTCCTACAGGTTTGAAGGTTTGATCAAAAGAAGAAAGAGCATGACAAACACCTCAGGGCAGAAAATGAAAAATTATAAAGTTAAATTTCTGAATTTTTAGTAATCTATCAGTCTGAGAATTTTTTTTTTTTTTTTAGTGCTAGCAATAACTGCAGCAGTAGAAATACTAATGTGACTTGAATAAACTGAAAATGAGAATACTATTATGTAAGAGACGCTGATTTTATCCAAGAGAAAGTAACTTTTATTATGGCAAGGCTGAAGTTTCCTTTTATTCTTGTGTATTCTTATCCTATTCTGCCATATAAAGGCTAGAGTTCTCCATGTACCTATCCCTCCCCTACACTGACCTACTTCAGAGGCTGGAGGAGAATTTGGTTGGAATTATGGAAGCCTTAGTGAACAAAGACCCTGTGTATTCTATAACAGATGCCTGATTTGGACAAGCAGGTGTATTTGCCTCATGAAATGATTAAACAAACCACACACCAAACAGCAGCACTGACGCTGCTTCGCCAGGGCTGCTGGAGCAGATGCTGACAGCACAAGCCAGGCTGTCCCTAACAGGGTGCAGCCTGGCAAGACCCAAGCAGGGCTGGACTGGGGATGGCAATCCCAGCCAAGGTAAGGGGATGAGTCAGAGCTGGAGTCCATCCAGAGGGTTTGATCGGAAAGAAGAGAAGTTAAGACTGAACACACGGACAACCACAACTCAGCACAAGGTGTGATGGGGTGTCCCAGCCTGACAAGCCTGAGCCCAAACAGAACTCCTGGACCAGGCAGAAGATACCTGGGTAGACACCCCAGTGAGGCTGGTCAGGGCAAGGAAGGCCTGTTGGTGGAACCCAGATCATGACATCAGCAGAAGGAACTGGCTAGGATGGATTTGCTGGAATTGAGACCTCACGTGCAGTTCTCAGAGTATGTTTTCTCCAGTTAATTTTGGTTTATGAACCATGAGGTCAATTTTGCAGGACCATGCCCATTTAACATTTTTGTCAGTCCCTTGGAGAAAGTGTCAGAGCTCACTCTCAAAGATTACAGATGACACAAATGCAGGGAAGCTGGTCAGTAACTCTAAAGTGAAAGGATACTGTGCATACATATCTAATCAACCTAGAGGAACAGGTCAATAGGAAATGTAAGAAATTTAGCAAGGCACATGAGGTACTTGTACAAGGATATGGGCAGGTGCCTGTCTGACTGGGAGCCTCTTACAAAATACCTGCCAAGTCTCTTATGGGTTTGTTTTGTTTTTCTTTGTTTGTAATCCCCATAGCTTCATCCAAGGCTACTTAATTGTAAATAAGAAGTACATCAGCTGTCTGATGATTGATGAAAAGATCTAATATACACTATGTGGATTGCTGAACGGATATTACAAGTCCATTGACTTACATGAAAGTTCAACACAAGATCTTCTTAGCCACTGACAATATAGTGGATTTCTCAAGCCATGGAATAAACTTCACTGCAGAAAGCACAAATACACCTTCAGGAAGGATTTGGAAAGAATTTCAGATTTTATGGTTTGTGTAACTAACTTTTCCTTTACCTCAGCACTTTTAGCCTTTTTGTTTCTGTTGCTGCTAACTAAGGGAAAACTACTGGTGAATTATGAACTGATTGCACAGAGGTGATATGTGAGCAAGCAAGGTACCTACCTACTTTGATCCACTGGCAAAGTTAATTTGTATCAAACTGCCTTTTAGATGTATTACTGCTTCCAGATGCATACTGAAAGGGTGAGACCATTAAATAGATTATTACACAAAGGTAAGTTGTAGTAACCTCTCTAAGACATTTAACTGTGGGATTGGCAATAAAATGTAATGATAAATTCTAGTTTTAATAGATCTTGAAGAATATGTTCCAATAAAATTTTAGGGATTCAATAAAATGTGATACCTAACCCTCAGTAAAATACAGCTAGGCTTTCTGTATTAGTGCATAATGGTAGAAGGTTTTAGTAATTTCCAGGGAAAGTTAATATTTTATATGAATATTTAAATACTTGACACATTATTAGAGAGATTGAGACCAAAATCTCATGTTACTAAGTGACTGTTTAGTTGATTCATTAGAATTTTACTAATTTGTGTTGGTTCTAAAAGTCATTCCTAATTTGGCCCATGATAGAGGTCTAAACCAATCTTTCAAAAAAATATGTCACCACTTCATCTATGTCTTTTTCATCATTCATTTTACATCTATATTTGCTACTTCATGAGAATGATTACTTACTGAGAGCTCAGTTCATCTCTCCTGGTCATTAAACATTTGTCCTTCTTACAATGATCAGCAAGTGATAATTTATCATCACACAATAGACAGGGCATTTCTATATTGGATAATAAGGTACATGTTTGTTCTTGCTAAAAATTATGTTCAGGACTGCATAAATTAATAAAAAATATTCTAAAAAAAAATCATATTTCTCACAAATGAGACTCATAAACAGCATACTTTTTTTTTTCTATTCACAAAATCTCCCACAGTATTTTTAAAATATATTGAGGATTTTTAATTAAAAAGTATAAATTAGCATAATAAGTGTCTTAGTAGGTAACTACTTCTTACCAACTAACTATGGTTGCCAAAGTTGCAATTCACATTTTTATTTTTGAAGGAAGTTATAAATCCACATTATTTCCAATGGAATTAATATTGATTGTACTTGGCCATATTAGTGCATTCCTGTAATTACAGTCACCACTCATAAGTAATTGGTCTAGCAAGGCTTCCAAAATACATCCTAGAAAGGAAAGAAGAGTTAGATTTTTGTGGAACACTGTCAAGCTCCTAATGCACTAAGCTGAAACAAGAACTAGCTCTTATCAGCAGCCAGTGGAATGACTTACATTTTCAGATAGGTCAAAATTTTAAAAGCACTCCATGCCAATGAGGCCAAAGACAAAAACTTTCATGTTTTCTATGAATCAAAATCCCTACAGAAGCAGAAACATATGTTCCTTGTAAGATGAGACTGTCCAAAACTGACCTTAGTTTTATCAGTTTGTTGCTGTCCAGCACTAAGCAGCAGTAAAGGATGTAATAAAAATCATTATATTTTTAGTCTGAGAGAGTCACAGCTCAAATACATCTCGGAGGTCACAAAAATGCTGAGTAAGATGGTATTTCCTGAGTAGTCCTGAATGGAAGCTTTTCTTGAAATAAGTGAATGGTGATAGCATGACTTCAAAAACCTTATTTAAGATTTTCAGTATTTGCCTGCAAAACTCTGTGGTAGATAGTTCTATACATTTTTTTCATCAAAATTTTAACTCTATAATGACATGTTCCATAATTGAAAAGCTGTTGTCTAAGTGAGGTGCAAGAATTTCCATTCTCTCCACAGATTAAAATTATCTACACTTAAAAAAGAATATATACAAAAGAATATTAGGTACTGACTTTTTACTAATGTAATCTGAGCTACGCAGAATCCCCAGACATCTTTATAAGATTTGTTATGTAGGAAATAAAAAGAGGGGATAACTAGGAAAAGGAATTCTGTGTTACTGATTGACACAAGAGTGAGCAAATTTGCCTATGATTTTCCTGAGTCATTGCCTTAGAGAAACCTAGGAACAAGGCTATGGAAAACAACTACTCCATTACTGTGTCTAACTATTTTAACATTTTTCTTCTAACTATTGATTTTCAAGATTTGTAAAATATATAAACAATCAGTCTGTGAATTTTCTTAGTTATTCTGAGTGATCCATATGTTTCCTCTCTTTTTCATATAGAACAGAAAGTGCCTGCATAGCAGAGCCTGAGTTGAAGAACTAAAAAAATCCAAAGCCTTTAAAAGCCATGCTGAAAGGCTAAAACTATGTAACACTGGAGAAGTTAACTTTGCACTTTAGTGCACTCAGAAAATTGATACAGTACATGATGCTATCTGTTTTTCCATTTAAAATTAGAAGCCTCAAGCTATAGATCATCAAAACTCATTTTCCAGAAAACTAAAAAAATTCAGTTTGACAGATTGATTATTGTTAACAGTGAAAAGGTATTGCACATGCTGACCTGAACTGATTTCAGTTTATTTTTTCTTTCTTTCTTATAATAAGAACTAGATCATTACTATTTATCTCCTGACATATGGGTATCAGAAGATTTATGCAATTTGATAATGTCAAAGAGTTTTACCAGCAGAATACATAGTTTCTGGCTCAATCTGATTTTTTTTTAATGAATATGTAAATAACAATAAGAAACAAAATAAATTAACAGGAAGTGAAAACTTCTTTTGGAGGTAAAAAATAGCACATGAATATGATCACTGTTGTACATAAAAATTCTTCCCTGTATAACTCTGATCACCTGCACCTCACCCCTCCCAAGGAGGAACCAAGTGTTGTGCAATGGTTTAAAAAAAATTAGACATTTTTTAAGGGCATGGTGACATTTTTCGAAAATGTGTTTTTACTAAATATTTATATATTGTTCATAGGTTCAAGATCAGAATTTAAGAATAAGGGTCATTCAGAGAACTACCAAGATTTCCACCACTGTCAAGTGTATGTTTGAAATCAAATTTTTTTCAGGAAGATCAGGTCCTGAGCCACAACATTTCTCAGTATGACAGACACTGGTGAGACTGAATTTTTTGTAAGTAATACAGCATATAAACATAAATTTACAAATCTTGAAAGTCTGTGGTTTATGAAAAAATATAGATAATAAAAAATTCCTTACCGTCACCTCTCCCTGAGGACAAACACTCTCACGATTCGTATTAACCTTTAATTGTGAAGATAGCTGACAATCTTAAAAGTCATTACATAAATTAAAACATCTTTGTTTATCTATAGAATCATAGAGTAATTTAGACCAGAAAAACACTCAAGGTCCTTGTGTCCAGCCATCAGCCTAATACTACGAAGTTCCCCGCTAAAGCCTGTTCCATCCATTAAATATCACTCGTGTTCCATCCTTTAAATATCACTATGGATGGTGACTCCATCACTTGCCTGGGCAGCCTGTTCCAAAGGCTGATAACCCTGTCAGTGAACACAGGTGCATTTCCAACCACTCTGTACCCAACCTGTAGTGCTAGGTGGGGTTGTTGCCACCCAAGTGCAGGAGCCAGCACGTTGTTGAACCTCACAACCTTGGCCTTGGCCCATTCTATCCAGCCTGTCCAGATCCCTCTCAGGAGTCTTCCTACCCTCTGCCCTAGGTTACATCAAGTATCCCTATTACCTTTTCTGTGCTCTGCCTCAATTGACTAGCTTTCAGTTTTTTTCTCATCTCTGCTAGTCACTAGAAAAACCAACTAAAGAATCATATTTACCAGCAGGAGAGTGAAAATCATCAGTATTATCAGTGTTGCTGCAGTTCAAACCATCATATTCCTCAATAAATCCTACAATGCAGGGACTGACAGAATTGTGCTGTGGCCTTAAAAAGGGTACAATGGGGGTTATTCATGGGGATTGATCACATTTCCCATTATACTTTCTCCAGAGGCAAGCCATTGTACAAGTCAATCTTCATTCTTTAAAATATCACTAGAAAGTATGACATGCTTTTATTATATTAGTATATGTATCAGGCTGCTAACATGCATGTTGAAGTGTGCATGAATAGCGTTGATTTCAAACTTATTCTAGTTAGTGAAACACAACATTTGATGGAACAATGAATAAAAAAAAAGGTTTTATTAAAAAAACAAATTTAATATTCACTTTGTTGCCACTGTGAAAATATTCCCTTCAGAAAATTGTTATAAAGGAACTAAGTATAGGAAGGTGACTTCTTGAAAACGAGTCGTTAGCTGATCATCTGCCCTTGATTGCAATCTCAGTTGTACCTTATGGACATAGCGACATTATGAGCCTCTTGTAAAATTTTAAATCCAAATAGTTAAATTCAGGTTAATACTTGTATAGGAGTTCAATCTGGATTTATGTTTCTGTCTAAAGTGAATTCAGTATATTTTGAATAGAAACAACAACGTGCAGGTTTAATGCATTTTAAGTAATTTGTTCGAATTACATTCGCATTCATTTAATTTTCCTGAACTTTCTAATTTATAAAATTATTGAAGGAAGGACTGGTAATCTTAATGATAAGAAGGTTGTTTTCCAAGGTTTTAACATAGGGAAAACACCCTGCAGAAGGAAGCACTACTTCTAGAAACTATCATTATCATTTTATCTTCTATGAACTGTAAGAGTCTGCTTCAAAAATAGAACCCCATTAAAGTAAGTAACATTTCCCAACATTTAAGTAAGATTAATTCAGCTAAATAACATGTACACAACAATGCTCCCTCAAAATCATTAGCCTCCCACTGACTCTCTGTGCAGAAATATAATCAAAGCTTAGGGGAAAACTAATTCACTGCAGCTACTTTGTGTAAAACCGAATGATCTCAAGCTACAGCAACACAAAATTTCTGCTCTGTAAAAGTATAGGTGGGAGAAAAAAGATGAAAGAATTTAAACTAATTAGCCTATGTAAAGGTTAGGTACACTGCTTAGAGCAATGATAAAATTGTGGCTCTTAGGTAAGCAGGAAGGGTTGTCATAGCTGTTTAATACTTGTTCTCTTTCTCACTCTGAAATATGGGAACAATAAATACTGAACTGCCATATTGGCAGAGATAAGACAATAAACATCTCTCAGCAATATCCAGTTATTATTACAAAAAAGAAAGAGAACAAAGGCTGTTCTAACCTTATAAAGTGTTGTAATGCAACCACAAACTCTTCTCAGTGTACTAGGCATTCAAATTCCCAAAGGGGAAATAGTTTGCAAAACAAGCTCACTGACCTCCACTGAAACAAAGGATCTCTGTTGCGGAGGTACCACTGACCCAGTTTTAGGCCAGGGACACGTTGCACCCCTTGGTTACAACTGTATTTCATTAATTCCATCAGTTACCGTGGACACAATAATAGGAGAGTTTCTCACACATCCACCCCTCAGATGATTTCAATGTTTTGAATGTGGTTATGTCTGGTAGAATTCATCAGCTATTTAGGAATACAGAAGTAAAAAGTAACAAACAAAAATGCGGCAGAGTCTAAGGTGCCTGTTAAATAGAGATTTCGTTCTAAAAAGTCAGTGAAATACCTTTTTTTAAACCTTCTCCAAATACTTGTCTACTGAACGTATGAGCATATCTTCCTACCAAATGAAAACTGAAGTCACACTTATAATTTGACTAAAGAGAGCAGGAAAGCCTAAGGATATTGTCAACATCCAAAGGAACTTAAATCAGCAAGAAGTGTGTTAAATAAAATCTGTATACTTATACACAGATTTGAAGGGAAAAATAAAGCAATAACCTATATGGTATTAAAGCTGGTATTTAAGTAGATGCTGCTGCTTGTGTTTAAACACTGAAAAAGAGTAAAATTAATAATCAAAATCCTTATAACAGAAGGGTTTTCAGCTTGCTGCACCAGACAGGAAACCTCACCCTTACCACGTGATGGGTTATAACCACAACTTTTTGGCTTTGCATTCTTGTGCCATTTCTGTTACAGCTCTTAGTGAGACTTAAAAGTTGAAAAGTTTAGTCTTTAAGGCCTTTCTGGAAACAGTCTAGATATACACTATTTCTAGGTAGATTAAATCTTTTTCTCATTCTATATTATAAAAAACCCAATAAATGACACAGATTCTAATAAAGTATTCAATACTATTAACAAGACATTTCCTTGCAAATGTAGATTCTTGTAAAAACAAAAATCACTCACACTCAAGCACTGGTAAATACTAAATAATACCTCCTCCCTGTCCCTACCAGCCATTCCCATCTCCTACTGATCTACTTCTTTCCAAATCAGCTAAGGTCTTCAGTGGGTCTTCTGGACAGTCCCATCAGAATACAATACCTAGTAGGAACAAGGATGACTTTTTCCAAGTGAGAGAAAGACTATCCACTCCCAGAAATTAAGAACTGTACTAGAGAGTGCCACCAAGAACAAATTGCTTGAATAATGGACCTATTAGCAGTACTTTGGTTCCCTTCCTGAAAGGTTCCCTTCCTGGAGGTATATAAAACCTGCCTGATTTTAGAACATTTATAAATTCAGTGTGTTTCTGCTCCTACTGAATTGATTAATGTCACTGTTTTATTATCAGGACTAATCCTTTCCCAAGGTCCCTAACTTTTTAACACCACTACTTGCAAATTTAGATGTAACAAACAATCTCATCAAGGACTTCTTCTACAAAGAAGCCTTTCAACTATTATCAAAAGACTAAAAATCTAAGCAAAAGAATTAATTTCTGAGGAGAATTTTCATATGGTTAATTTTCATATGGTTTCTGTAGGTCTGTATGACCCTAATATTTCCTGATCATTCAGAATTTGCATCCCTTTCAGATCACATTTTTCATTGTGTAGATAGTGCTAACTTTAATAATTAATATTGGATAAATCTCAGCTCTTTTTGCTGATGATTAACTGCAATCACGAGGCCTATGATCGTCACATATAAAAAACTACTTACACAGAATTTGGAACTTAAAAGTCCATGAAATTCAGCAGCCTCTTTTCAATTTAAAAAATAAAACCAAATAAAACCAAACAAACAACAAGTAAAACCAAAACAATGACAGCAACAACACAGACACAAAAAAAGAAAACCAAAACCACAACAACAACAACAACAACAACAACAACAACAACCAACCAACCAACAACAACAAAACTCCAAACCAAATCAGAAAATGGAAGAAATCCAGGAACTTTATATGTAATTTTAAGCTTCACATTTACCATTGGCTATGCCAAGACTATGTCCTGCTCAGTACAAGGACTATTTCAGATTCCTAATGGAGAAAACTGTGCTTTGTGCTGTACAGGGATCAAAGCAGCTCCACTAATAGAAATTTATCTTGTAGGAATAGCTCCTCATTTGCAGTTGTCAACGACATTAAGCATACTCAGGCCTTATTACTTTTAATCTGGAGAGCTCTAGAAGCAAACTCCAGCAACAAAAAAACAGCCACTCAGTTGGGGTGAAATACGAATTGCTCATCCTTCTCTAAAATACTGTCATTCTTTGGTATGATGAGAATAAATCGTCCAGCTGTCTGTTTTGCATGTGCCCAGGAAGAAAGTATCCCATTGACCTTCCTCTCTGTACAACGCTCAGAGCTAAGCTGAACACAATTCTTAAGAAACCATATACTATTAAACAGAAAGAGCAAAGATGAGATCAGTGAATAATGAATTGAAAAAAAAAATAAAGAAAAAACCACTCCACAAACAGACAAAACTCTTATACAGGTATAATAAAGTTATCCACAAAGCAATTTTGACTCTTTATATTCCTCAAGTAATATAAACTTCCCAAAATACTGAGGAAATAAATGCTTGTTAATTGTTGACCTAAACCATATATGCTCATAACACTGTAACTCTTGAATAGTGAAATGTTTTCATTAGGATGCAAGCCTCCGTGCAAAAAGGAATAGAAATGACCCTATATTTTCTTGTCATACTGAAAAAGAAAAAATACCATTTATGTTTCAAAAACAATGAAACAGAAAAGTAATTCCTAATGCACAGAAAGGAGCACTGGGATTACACTACATTGTATTTCTATCACATAATTAAATGAACTAGCCTTAGAAAAAAGTTATCAAGAGCAAGATACATGTAAAAATGAAACCTTTTTTTAAGATACCTTTACACCAAAGGCATCTCCATACCAGAAAAAAATATTCAAGAAGCAGGAAGAAGTATTTTCTTGTTAGTTGTAAATATAAACGGGCAAGTTTTCATATCATCTGTGTTCCAGCAAGACCTGTACTTCAGTGGGCGAGGGGGGGCGGGGGGGGGAGAGAAATGGGAAAAAACATGTTTAGAAAGTGGTTTGTTTTCAATCTGTCCAGATTTCATTGTAAATTGCACAAAGAATCTTCATTAGTCTGCGATTAGCAGTGTGCCCTGGCAGCCAACAGGACCAACCCTGTCCTGGGGTGCATCAGGCACAGCATCTCCAGCCGGGAAAGGGAGGGGATTGTCCTGCTCTGCTCTGCACTGGGGCAGCCTCACCTCCTATGTCTGTATGAAGTTTTGGGTGCCACCATACAAAAAATATATTATGCTGTTGGAGAGCATCCAAAAGAAGGGCTGTGACAATGCTGAAGGGCCTTGAGGGGAAGCTGTATGAGAAACAGCTGAGGTCACTTGGTCTGTTCAGCCTTGTGAAGAGGAGGCTGAGGGGAGACCTCATTGTAATCTACAATTTTCTCATGAGGTGAAAAGGAGGGGCAAACAATGATCTCTTCTATGTGGTGACCAGTGACAGGACCTGAGGGAATGTCCTGAGGTAGGAGAGATTTAGGTTGCATATTAGGAAAAGGTTCACCATGCAAAGGTGGCTGGGTACTGGAACAGGCTCCCAGGGAAGTGGTCACAGTTCCAAGTCTTACAGAGCTCAAGAAGGGTTTGGACAATGCTCTCCCACTCATGATGTAATTTTCAGAGATGATCCTGGTTCAGGTTATTAACCAAAAATAATTACATGGATGGTCTCTGGGTTGAGATTGTCAGCAAGGCGTCTATGTATACTAAGGAGGAACCTTTCCTTCTGGGAGAAACTTTTTTGCTGCCAAAACAGAACTGAGGGGATACCTCAGAACAGCTCTCACACAACTCATCTTTCTTTAATCCATCAAGTTCCTGCTGCAAGGTACTCTAAGCCAACAAATTGTTTCACTCAGTGTGTAGCGATGTCTTTGCACCTAATATATGAAGGGAATTATTATTAATGAGATTATTATGCTTAGCAGTTCTCACACAACACACTGATCATTTAATTCATTCTGAAAAGAGAAAGAGTAAGCTATAGAACTGTCAAAATATGTGCCATGCCTGCTGAATTGATGAAGTACTGAATAAAGAAGGAACCTGCCTCTGAATCTTTATCAGGTTGTATTTTCTAATAAACTGTGACAAGGGATATAAGACCCTTCTCTGTGCTGTTTCTCTGAATCAGTTACAGCACTAAAAAATGGGTCAAACATAATGAACACTGTTCATAAGTAGTAACGGACTAGACCCAGAGCAGAGAATAAAGAGTAATGCCCAGGTATGTCATTACTTTATGTTTGTATCTAAGATCCATGGTAAGAGGGCAAAAGAGAGAAGCTAGGGATTTTATAATCCTAATTCACTTGGCTTTCACATTCCCTTTTCTTCCTAGGCAAGAAAAGATCAAAGAATATTAAAGGGAATATGTCAAGGGCAAGTCTATCTTGATTTTACAAGGGAGGGTGGCTACTTGACTATTGGTTGGAAAGTCTCACTGCTTGACAACACTGCAATGAAATTAAACCCTTTTCATAAGTCTGAAGACAAAAACAGTATAAGAAAGTGCACCAGAGAGAGGATGGCTAGAAGGGATTCAGGTAGGCATGGCAGGTGAGTAAGGCTACCTCCAAAGACAGTAGGTGCTAAGACAACTACTTCAGACTCCCTAGCCTCTGACGTTCAGCTGGAAATCACAGTGAATTTAATCCTAGTGTTTGGTTTCATTTTAGAGTGACATAAAGTACATAAATCCAATGTGGCTGTGGAAAATATGATGCTTTAATATCTTGAAAATTGCGGATTAAGTTTGTGTGACTTAAAGGGAAAACATTGAAGAACATCACCAGAAATGTGAACAGAAACAAGCATACCAACTGCAAGCCAATCTGATTTCTAAACCACACCATGGTATTATTTACATAAACTTCAACTGACTTTTAGAAAAGCCAAATGAGAGTACAAAGAAATGCCCAGTCTCATAAACACTGACATTGGTGAGTTATACTGTGGACCAGTGACTGATCTTCAGACTACTACATTTTCCATACAGTAGCTTACATAGTAGATACAGAAAATTGCATTTAACTTTTGAAAAACATAAACTCCGAGGGGAAAATAATAAAGATGATAATGTAAAATATTCTCACTCTTCCATCTCAAGTTGTTCTGTGTAGTTTAGACAGATTATTTGTAAAGTTAGGAAAAAATTTTGAGATATATATGTATGTATAGAAAAAGTAAATTTAGATTTACTGCAGCTTTAACAACTTCCAAAGAACAATCTGTATGAGTGTCTAATATTATGCTCTCTCCTCTCTTTTAGACAATTATTCTTCCTTAAAGTACCTACAGTGTGTGTTTCTAAATGGCATGTTTAGCCATAAAATTTACTGAATTTAGTACTTTATGCTCTTACACACTTCAGCAGCTTTAATGTATCTTAGATTTACAGAGCTGTGCTCCTTTTTAAATGTATTTTTTTTTTCTTTTTGCAAAACTATAAAAGCTTTTAATAGGTCTTAAGAGTATTGTATGTATCAATAGCTACAGTTCAAAATATTTTTCTAAGCATTGTATTTCAGTAAGACCTTCAAAATCAGTCTTTTTTTTCTCAGATAGATTTCTTAAAAAATTTTTTTATTTATAAATTGTTTTATATCTCATTCAGCAAAGTTCAAACTAGTATAGTGCTTTGTTTCACATTGAACCATATATTTATTTATTGTGACCTTATATTTTGCTAACACTTATCACCAATATCTTTAGATACTGTACTCTGTGTGTACCTTTTGCTGGCCTTTGTAGTTTTACTACAAATGTTTGGTTTATCTGTGCTTAATCCTAAAATACTTATTTAAGCTTTTTACCTGAAAATGGGTACTAAAAGTATATTTAATATTTTCCTGTATGCTTGCCAGTTTGCTAAAGCTATAACCCGATATTAAAAAGTTCTTTAAATCCATAAAGCAGAAGACTGTATCTGAAAGTGTTTGCGTAGCTTCTCCATTCCTAAGGAAGTCCACAGTGTGATGTAAAGTAGAAGCTCCAGACTGCTGACTTCAACCACCTGCCATGTACACCAACACTCCTAGTTGATCCATATGCCTCCTTACAGATACAACTACCTCAAGAGATTAGAGCAGGTGAAGACCATTCATAATTTCAGGAAAAATTATTTGAATTTCAGGGTAATTTGTCAGTACTTCTAAACAATATCTAGTGTCATGTAGTGTGTAAAGTTGTCCCTGATGCTAGGAACCAATGGAAGATTAACATTGGCCTCAGGAGCTGTCAACTCACTGCAGTCTCCTGGAAACTGATTACAAGAGGCTAAGTAAGCGTCAGTGCACTGATGCCATTGGGGCTACCTCCTATGCAACCTTCTGACATGTAAAGCTATCAAACTGGGCCACAGTACATTTCAAAATATGTTTTTCATCTTATGGCTCCCCATACCTAGAGAGTGGTGAAAAAACGACTTCTTAAATCTACAAAAATCCACCTTATGTTCTCATGTAAAAGTAGCTGAACAAACCATATTATTACTCCCTTTTAAAAGCAGATTTATTTCTCAAAGATTTTCTCTGGATGTTAACCTGACCGATTTATTACTACTTTATTGCTTTATTTACTTTATTTACTGATATAATAAGTTGTAAGCAATTTAAGGACTATTTGTGAAGCAGTCTACTCTGTCAGTATTCTCAACTCACATTTAAAGAATTCATATAACAAAATTGTAACCTAAGGAAAAGTTACATTGACAGAATCATAACACGCAAATACTGTGCCATAATCTGAGTAACCACAGCACAACAGAATTCCTCTGGTTGTGAGAAAAACAAGCCATGTACTTACATACTCATATTGTGTGCACAGGGAAGATTCAGGGTCATGTGCAGCAGTGCACCCACAGTAGCCAACTGGCTCCCCAGAATAATTCAGGAATCACACTTCCATGAAGAAAGTTGGAAACCACTCTTCCAATAACATCCAGATATCAGAAAATCCTGTAAGACATAGAAATATATTACAATTTGACATTACTATAAAGAATTTATACTATGCATGGTAAATTCTTTCCTCAGCCCAAAGGACATTTCTTCATTTCTGCCAGCTTAATTTAGAGTAAATAGAGTCATTATTATTATTAAACCACTACTCAACGTATAATAAATTGAGATAGGCAGTAGGAAGGAGAGGACTCTGTGATCATGAATATCTTTCCTTAGGATCTGTATTTCCTAAACTTAAAAAAATGTATTTTGCAAGCATGAAAAGACCTCTATTGAGCTAAACTTATGCAGCAAAAGAAAAGCAGTAGGTTGTTGATGTTGTTGTTGTTGTTGTTGTTGTTAAGTGTGACAGTCTAATAAAAGGAATTTTTTTATGGAAGCCAATTTTAGAAAAAAAAAAAATCAAATATGCTTGTAAACCTTTTCAAGGTTTTGAAAGCATTGCGAAAGCACGGCAAAGTAAAGATATGAGGTATGCTTTCTGAGTACCAACAACCTATGCTTAGAGATGGTATTTGACTATTATTCCTCAAGCAAATTCTTCCAGCTACAGCATCTCAAGTGCTTCTTGAAGCAATATCTTTAGTGTCTGGTGACCTAAATAAATGGTAGTTGCATGTGTTGCATTTTACACATAATTTCTGGAAAAAAGTTTTAAAAAGAGAATTTAAGGGCACACCAGATTACTTTCTGTGAACATAAAAAAAAAAAAAAAAGAAGAAACAAAAAGGTATTTTGTCTACATAATATAAGAATTCTTGGGATATTTTGCTCAATAAAACTGAAGGACCTATGCAGTATCTGAATAAATAATTAATTTTTATTGAAATTTCTATCTACAATATTGATGCCTTTCAGGCCAGAAGATTATAAACAAAAGTGAATTGGGGTGGAGGGCAAACTGGGGGAATGTGACTTCATTACCTGGAGCTGTAATTGCACAATTAACCCCTGAAATGAAAATAGAGCAAACACATCTGTCTGAAAAACTGATGACCACCATCCATCTTGGGTGTAGTCTCTGCGAGGCTCCTACATTGCCCAAGATGTATCCTTTGAAGGCCTTTCAATAAATACCTACTTTATTTTCTAACTCAGTCTAGTCTCTCTTCCAGGTAGCCTCTCCAAGGCATCAGTATAAATGGAGAATTACAATTCCCAAAGCCAGAGGTGTGTGGAATTAATTTCTATTTTCTGGTTTTGCGTTCTGAAAATAATGTTCACAGTCTATGTCAGGCCATTAACTACTTTGTCACAGCTCTGGTTGCATTTTTTTTGTTCTCATCAGTTTCATGAAAATATTGTTTGTCATACTATTTTTTGCCTGACTTAAAAGTTTCTTTTAACCCAGCTTTGCTATACATAATGAAATTGAATTTAAAAGCACAAAGTGTCTAGGTGAAACTATGGAAAATAACCAGTAAACTTGGTGGAATTTTATTTCAATGGATTTTCTGCCAGCTAACCATGAAAAGAAAAGTTATCAAGGCCAGAGAGAAAGTTTCAGTTTATACATTTTTTTTTCCCCACAAGATGAAAAAATGTGATATGTTAGTTCTATCAACTACTTTTTCAACTATTCATTGTTTCATCTACTCACATTTATTAACACAGGTGTTTGGATGACTTCAATCCTTGAATGAACCATTTTTATTGCTATTTTTATTATGAGTCCTATGCCTAAATTCCTATTTCCTTCTGTAATGATCATTACTGATGAGCTTGTATTGCTGATTTTTTCCTCATCAGAAATTCAATTTATCTTCACAGTTCTTTTTGTGCTACATATCTTAATCCAGTTTTCATAACCCTCGCAGCTTGCTAATTTAATTGCTAAATTAATTGCTTCCAATATTTAAATTACATGTAGTTCATTGTATATTTAAATGTATATTACATATAGTTCATTGTATATTTAAACAGAAAGATTTTAACTTTAAATGATGGGACTCAATAGAGAAAAGACTGTTATGACTGACAAAGAATTTTGGAATGTTACTTTATGTACAGGAATATGATTAAGAATAATATGGAGAGTAACAACATGAATTAATTTACACACTTATTCATAGATATAGATATAGATATAGATATAGATACAGACAGATAGAGATAGAGATAGAGATAGAGATAGAGATAGAGATAGAGATAGAGATAGATACAGATATGTGCTGCATATATAGATCAGCCTTTACACATATAGATNATGTGCTGCATATATAGATCAGCCTTTACACATATAGATAAATAAAGGAGAAGAGCCATCAGGTGATTAGAATTGCACCTTCATCCTCAAGATAACAAATGTCCTTCAACAGCTTCACCCAGATTATAGCTTTAAAATCCCTTGCAAAGAGAAAGATCATCATGAGATGGTCACTCTGTATAGGCATTGAGAACACTAAGTTCTTACGACAATGAATAGGAATGCTATTTCCTTAGGACAGGTACTGGTGTTGAGCAGCCCTTTTACTACTTAGTATCCCCCTTCACTTCGTGGTGAGAAGAACTGTTGGAGTGGTGTCACTACAGTGTCCCGCTGCAGCATAGCACTGCTGGTTTTTGCAGTCAAGGTGAGGTGCTGGGGGCCAGGTGTGGTCAGATTAACATATGGACATAGTTAAAAACACACAGTTAAAACACATTTCAAATATTGTCTTAAAATATACACTGAGCTTCATCTTTGCTAAATCACATGAAGAGATAAAAAGTTCCTCTTTCACACTTCTTAGCAAAAAAGGAAAGAATTGTTGCTGTTCCAAGGTTATATGATTTCAGAATTTTGTTTTTGTTATAAAAATACACAATAACACAGTTTTTACTTTATCTTGAAGTGATGTCAGGGAAGTACTGTTATGATATTTACACAGGTCTTTACGAGACAGAAGAGCTCCTTTTTGTGGTTTCTTTCCCTTTCGAAGCTTTCAACAACACATTTTAATTGCAAAAAGAATCATGCTAAGTGACATTCAAGTTTGTACAACTTTTACAGGGCATCCATGGCATGACAACAAATTTGCAGAAAAGCAGTAGCAACACCTTAAACCTTGTTTTGCATACAACTGGCTTTTGGCAAAGCAGATATTCCAAATAGGTGGGGGCTTTAGCTTCTAGTATTCATACAAATTATCCACTTTTAGGAAGAGACGTACTCTTCAGATTCTTTTTTAAACATCCTAATGTGACAGTTTCACAAGTTTTAAGACTTTTTTTTTGCCATGTCGTAAGTGTGATCCCCAACTCAAAAGGCTACCTAGTCACTTCCTGACTGAGGGCACAGTTGTGCCCTGTAAATTTACAGTCTCTGACCTGTACATTGTTACTGATGCTGTCTGGGAGCTGCTCCTTAGGCACTCCCACAGTCCTGCTCTCTCTTTCTCACACTCGTGGCTTTTCTTTCTCAGGAGCACAGGCTTCTCCCCAGCAAAGCCTCCTCAAATACTAAATATTGCAAAGACCTGTGAGCTCAATGTCTCTGGGCTCCCTGAGCCTCCTTTGGTGCCATGGGCGCTCACACAGCCTGGCCAGACCTGTTACAGCAGTAAAGATTCCCCTAAGACAAGAATTAAATGGGTGCCATCTGCCACAGGACCAAAACTACAGGGCTGTCTGTAGTACCTGAGAGATGAGAGCTGGGAATAGGATAGGTAGCTTTTGCTTAATTTGCTCATCCTTTTGCATTAATGCTTCTGTGCCACTAGTATGATTTATAAGTAACAGTGCTTGTCAAAAGGAAATTGCTGTTGTTTCTGGCCATGCATAACTTGTCAAAATTAAATACACACTTTGCACTAGGGATGCTGTCACCTCTGCTGCACCTCATTAGGCAAATTGAATTCATAAAATGTTAAATACTGTTGGGCCTGAGCTTCCCTCAACCACAACATTCAAGTCACAAAATTACTCTAATTATCCTCTTGCAGTTGGGATATTTTTTGCTGGGCGTTTGTTTCAGAACTCGTCCAGTATCAGTGCATGGTGTATACTCATGACTGCCTTTGGTGTGGGGCATAGTGCTGCCTTTGCTCTCACCCCATGAGAGCTGCAAGCTTTGAACATGCCAAGGAGCTGCACATGTGCAGCTTTGCCCCTGGATGTGACAGCTTTTTTGAACTAAAGCCAGAGCTGCATTAAAAGTCAAGCTGCCAAATAAGCCATATGCACTGGTCTGGTGGAGTGAGGGTAACACTGGTGTCCATGGAGAATTCTCCATGCTTAAGGAAAAAATTGTGTGCAATATACTCAGATATAGACAGAGATGATATAGATACAGACATAAATACATAGATATAGGATATAGATAGATATATAGAAATAGAAATATATAGATATAAATACATACATATAGATATCTTAGTCTATACTAAAAATATAATTTTAATTTACAAATCTTATTTATAAAAAGGTAGTTTTTCATATGTGTTGACATTCCAGCATGAAACTGTCAGCACTACACTAGTATGGTTAGAAAATCAGGGTAATTTAGAATGAGAAAAAAAAGCATGGAATCATGCATGCATATAAAATCAGCTAGTGGGAATTCTCATACTAAATATGTTAGAGACATAAGTTATGATGCTGGTTTGTGTAGATATTAAACAACATGTTTATCATGGTAACCTTTTTCTTTCATAAAGTGGTTGATATAGAAAATAAAGGTAGGGAAAATTAACTCTACTCAAACCAAAACCATCACAAGTGGCCACAAGGAGAAATATAGGAAATTACATATTAAAAAAAAAAAAAAGCTTATTTTACTGTGAGAGTTGTCAAATACTGAAACAGGTTCCTCAGCTAGGTTGTGCAGTTCTCACCCCTGAAATATTCAACACTGACTAGATATTGTGTGGGACAAACTGTTGTAGTCGCAGCTGCTTGAGGGACTGGACAAGATTGATAACAACTAACTGGGAGGACAAATGGAAAGCTTTCAGGAGGCCCAAAATGAGCTCCCAAGATACTATGATTTAGACGTTTATTTTTATAAAAATGGTGCTGTTTCACCTAAGTTTTATCTTATTTCCCTCTATTCTCATATCGTTTCTCAACTGAAAAGTTTGGAACTGGAAACTGAAAAGATCTGCTTCTAGAAATTTATTAAAAAAAAAAAAAATCCTGAGGTGCCAGTGTCACAGTCTGAACAATGTTCTCCCTCACTCCCAAATCATAAAATCTGTAAGAACTAGGTCAAATCACTTCAATATTTTTTTGCATTATGACCACTTGATTTGACTTCCTAAGTACTATGCTGGAGGCACTGAGTAGACAAATTACTAAACTAGAGTAAATTTATAGGCTTGCCTTTGAGAAAGTTTAATAACTAGAAATAATAATTATCAGCAGTAGTAGTCAGCCAGGTCACCTTTACACATTTTCCGTGGTCATCTCCACAGTCAGCATTTGATTAATGTGAATTCATTGACCCTAAGGTAATTACCCAATCATTATCAGACAACAAAATTAACTTCAATAATAACTACCAATCAATACAATCACTAATGCAGTATGGCTCACATTAATGTTCCAACATTCAGACTTGAGTTTGCTTAATATCCAGGTGCAATAATCCTCGTCGGTGTGCTTCAGAATACCATATTCTTAAAGGGATGCTTAGATTAAACTTCTGTTTCTTCAAATGCAGTCCTTTGTACATGACATATTAGATTTTCCCACTTTGTATTTGCATCTCAAAATGTGTATTGGTAAGTGTCCAACAATGGAAATTAAGAGGACACGAACAAGCAGGTTTAAAATTCAGTATACATTCACACTTACTCTCCAGTTCCCTTCTGACATCATTCTGTGGCTAGCGAGTGTAATTAATGATATTTCAGACTTCATCAAATCAATAGAACTACTGACTAATGTGTAAAGACAACTAACCATTTCATACAAGACTTCTTGAACACCCTGTTTTTACAAGTTGCAAAAAAACCTTCTCATGCAGAACATTTGCTGGCTTGTCACTAAGATGTGCTTCATATAACTTGACATTCTTGAGTGAAGCTGAGCTTTCTTCCCCAATGAAACTTCTTCAAACTGAGATACAGTTAACACCATGCTTCTTCTACCTGATTGCTCCAAGAGCTGCAAAGATATCTCCTCGGCTCTAGAAAATATTAAGCTATATTACATATATGGATTTCATGGGATTTTATATTTATATGATCAAAATTCAAAACGGAATTTTACTTAATAAGTCTGAGGGTAATTGTCAATAAAATTTAAAAATTTTGTTATCTAAAATATTTCTAATGTCCTTTAAATTGTGTTAAAGATACATACCACACTTTGTATACGTGTGGCTTATATAATTAAATTGCTGATATGAAAACTTATTTACTTATGCATATGTTTTCTATTTAATGTTCCTTATATTCAGTATGTTCTAGTTCAATTTTTTTAAGTAGTTTTATTTAAAAAAAACCTTATAAATTGTATAAAGTAATGAGTCATCGCTTGAATCAAAAAGTTTATTTTTTTAAATTTAAATTTTATTTTAAATCATTACTCTTAACACAAATCAATCTGAAAATACTACTAAAGGAACTCTCAGTTAATGCTTAAGAAACCGGTGTTCTTTAAATTTAATTAATTAAAGTTTGGATTTTAATCTTATATTTAAAAACACCATGCGATCTTTCTCCATTTCTCTTAAATGTATGGCCTTAGTATTACTATTCCATGATATTAAAAGGCTTCAGAATAACCATGACTGTGTAGATGCTTTCAGAAGGAGGGATTTTTTTTGAATGGAAGACCTTTGATATTAAACACATGAAATTTGAAAAACTTGAAAAATAGGAAGTGCTTTAATTATGCTTGCCAGAAAACACACACATAAAAAATAGATTTGTTTCATTTACCCAGCCATAGAGTACAAACACTAAGAAAATTAGCAGCCTTTAATACAAACAACGAACAACAAAACATTAAGTTAAAAAATATTTTAAAGGGAAAGACACAAGTTGTTTGTTTTTGGGTTTTTTTTTGGAAGCTCTATCAAATTATTGCTATTTTAATTAACTGTGTTAATTGAAATGATAAGTTGATTTTCATTCTCTTTTTCAAAATATTCTCTTAAATTGCATTCTGAATCATAGTTCAATTAGTCTCAGAAAATATATTTCAATAAAAGCTATTGCTATATAAGGTAATTTCTATATTCCTTTAACAACTTTTCAGGCCTCACTTATGCTATTTATTTATTACATTTTATCTATCAAGCCTACCTGAACTGATAATTGCCTTCCAAATGTATGAAAACAGACATTTGAGCAAAATGATTTCTATTTCTTTCTAGACAGAGGTCACTCTGCTAGTGAAAATTCCCAACCAATCAGATGCTGAACTAGAAAAAAAGAATCTGTTATCCAGTTGCACTGTCCTGAAGAAAAATTTCTGTTCCAGGGCCCTTTGTTCCTTTGTCAGGTAGCTGTGGGTCTGGAAGTCAGCATGCCAAGGACAGGGATAAGTGGCATCAGGGTCACAAGTGCCACGGGAGACACCTGGCAGGGCAGCAGCACATACCAGCAGTAGCACAGCACGATCCCTGGTGGGCCTTGGGAGATGTCTGGGAAGGTTCCTTCAAGCAGGGACAACTCCCAAACCCAGCGACTCATGGATTTCCCAGGGGCGGCTCTTGCTGAGTGAGGAAGGGCTCAGCAGCCGGAGCAGCGGTGCCACGGCTGCAGGTGCTGGGTCACCACTGCCAGCTCACCGATGACTGCTCGGACACTGCAGCCAGCGCTGTGCTAGGAAACCACCTCTCTTCTCAACAGGGGGCATGAGTGAGAAGTTCCCACATCCCTGGAGAGATAGTATTTTTGTAATCAGCAAGGACAGTGAGAAAGTGAGTCGGAAATAGCTTGCAGCCAGAGGAGCTGGGAACACAATGCTTGGATGAGCTCCTGTGGGCATTCTGAAGGACATGCTTTGTCCCCAGGGTTGTCAGAATAAAATGGGAATATGACTGAGGTTAGAAACAGAGATTTTGAGTTAAGCTGCTATGATTTCAAGTAAGACTAATTAGTTTTGCATTATATTGTATTTGCAAAGGAAATGCTTTAATAGAGATTAATAACCAAGGTGTTTTAATGGTTTGATAAAGTATGGAATATATCTTCTTTAACAAAAATATTTTCTCAGTACTGATATTTTTTCTTCATTTGTAATCAGTTCCTTTCTAGACACAAAACAGTAAAAAGTCTCTTGTTTCAATAATCACCTGTGAAACTAAAAGAATTATTCTTTATAATTGTGAAGTACATTACAGAATTTCCACTATTTTTAAATATTGTTAGTTTAAGTTTTTTTACATAGATGAAAAAATTATGTTATGTTGTACTAAAAAATCTACTAACCACTGTTAATGACAAGGTGAAAGCACCTTATAAGAATGTGCAACATAAACATTTTGAAAGAGTGATTTTAAGTCTGAAACAGAAGCTGTACTCATAATTTCGAATATATTTCTAATTGCATTTTTTATACAGTAAACCTCACTCTTATCAGCAGTGCGCCATGTTATCCCCAGTATCCCCAGAATGAATCAGTTGCAAACTGCAACAAAGTTAAAATAGGAGCAGGATAGCTTGTGGTAATATTAAAAGAGTCCCTTTTTGCTTTTTGAAAGATATGTTGTTCAGGTGGGGTCTTTACATTGTTAGAATAAGTGATATGATCATTCTGGAGGCAGAAATTAACTTCTCCCAGTGAAGTGCTTGGTTAACTTGCACTAACCCACTAATTTCTGTCACCAGTAGCATCAGGTAAATATAATATGTCTCACCTGGATTATGCTCACTAGGAATAACACTCTTTCTCAGCTCAGATGATTTTTTTTCTTTTTTTTTTTTTCTTTTTTAAGTTCATCTCCCACCTTTCATTTTCAAGTTGCAAAATAACATAACCCCCAATCCCCCACAGTTTTATTTAGCAAACTGCAACGATGGTTAAATGGCATCATTAAGATATCTTTGTACATCCAGACCAACCTCAGATACAATTTAATATGAATTTTCTCCCTATTCACTAGCACATCAGACTATTTAGATGATCTTATTGCTCTGGTTCTTCTGTTGTGTCCCAATAGGCTTAAAAGAGCATATATCCATTATGTTTAGTTGAGATCTATTTTATCTGATTAGTACAATCACTTGCCCTCAGTCAGAAACAGAAAATAAACTGACTCTGATACAAATGCTGAAGGACAGTACAGACAAAAAGAAAAATAGACCTGTCTGGTGGAATCTGAAATCCTGCCATCAGTATAGAGCTAAGACGCCAGAATGCATGTACAGTGGCCAACATTTTCCTATCCAAACAGCCCTAAAATAAATTAATTTAAGGTCATGGTATTGGATTCATAAATAGGAGGCAGTAGTCCATTTTCTAAAGCTGCAACAGGCTTCCTGTGAGACTGCGATAAAGCCATTTATTTCATAGATTTGGGAATGTATTCCCAGACATAGCCACAAAATTTTTCTTTAACAATAGCACATACAATGGGGCAAATTGCTTAAAGGTAGTCCTAAAGTATTAAAATACTTTAATGAACCAAGATTTTTAACCTGCAGTTTCCCAAATGAAGACAGCTCTTTTTCTTCCTCTACCAAGTCTCAACAGACTTGTTATTTATATGCCCAGTTTTACTTGTGTGAAGAATCTTCATTAGTACAGATAAATCATTTAGCACAATTAATCATGAGCTTATTTGGGTTGTACTTGTCTTTCAGAACAAAAAATAACGGTGTGCCTCTTCCATTCTTTACAATACAGTGAACTTGATCTCATAAAAAAATGGCAGATTTAGCATTGAACTTTGTTAGAAGACTCTCTCCCAAAGTCTTATGTAGCCTGCGAGATAGGAGGGAGCCAGGGAGTAGGTTAGAGGATAAAGTAACAATATCATTGTTCCTGACAGAGAAGTCTGAATTCAATGTGGAAAGAGACACAAGCAAAAATCTATTTTATAACATCTCTTGCAGTAATAAAAATTGCTGTTTGAGGCCACCTTCTGAGATACTGCTAAAATAATTTCCTGTGATCTTTGAAGGTTGTTTCTGTACAGATATATATATACACACACATACAAAATTGTCTTGCATTGGAGGACAAAGCAATAAAAGAACAAAAAAAGACTTTGAAGTTTAAATCCTATATCTTGAATTCAAAACCACTATTCACTTTCCCAGCAAAGAACTGTCTTAAAGAAAAACCCAATCATACCAGACACCCATCTTTTTTCAGGAATATTAAATGAATAATGAATTGCATGGATATTTTATACTCAGTAAGTAGTTCAGACAAACAAGAAATGACCTAAACCTTAAAAATAGTTTGATTAAGCTATTAAGATGGAAGTCATCACACTGAAATATCTCATCCATGAAACTGAGCATAAAAATTATTTTGAAATTATTCTAGGAGAAAAACGATTTTTTTCCAGTGACTTGAGGTTAAGTTACTTCATATTTGGTTTTAGCACTTAAGGTAGCATGGTGGCAAGACTGCAAAAGAAATGCAGGGATTTTTTTTTTGTGTTTGTTAATTATCTTAAAATAGTCAAAGGTATTTATTTCCTGGGAATGTCAGAAAGAACAGTCTGAGTCTGCCCACAACAGCAATTTTTCTTTCTGATGTGCAGTCTCCAGCCCTGCCAGACCATCACATATGTAGGGGAGATTTCAATACTTTTGTTTGCTGTTGTTTTGCCAGGCAAATCTGGGCAGGCTGCCTGCAAGGTAGGTTATGCAGATGGTTGGTAGTCAGACACAAAATATTGGGTGCCAGCATTCATGGCACTCCAAAACTACAGTTTAGAAAGTAGAAGTAGCAAAAATACAGAAAAATCACAAAACATTGATATAGGTGCTCTAGTAAAATGGCTGATGTCACAGAGAAACATGGTAAGAAATAGACTCTGCGCTGCATAATTACTGCTGCTGTGAGCCCTGTGGAAACACAGATCCCCAAGAGGACTTGGGAGAATTAAGAGTATGCTGAGTGTAATCTCTGATCAGGGCCTTCCTGTGGGAAATCCATTTGTTATCTCCTTAAAAGGGCATGTTTGTCAGCACCAGAACTGCCACCATATAGGTGGGTCTGAGCACTGAGCATTCTAGTCCTCAGCCTGATAAGGCTCTTCTGCCTACTTCTTCCAGCCCTTCTTGGTGCACACAATGTGCCTCAGTCACTCCTGACAAAAACATTGTAGCTGTGTCCCCATTTCCTACAGTTTCCAAAGAGCAGAAAGAGTTGGACTGTCCCAGATGGGGGAGGAGCCAGGAGATAAAGATGTCCTGACAAAGGCATCATCCTCACCAGTGGGTGACATCCGTAACAATGTAAGGCAGTCACGTACAAGTATTGGTGGGCATCAAGAGCACAGCAAGCAACAAACCAGGACTGGAGTAAATCCAGGGGCCCAGTCAGGAGCAAGATAAGATGAGGCCAAGAGGCAGGACTGGAGTTACAACACAAGTCTGAGAGGTCCAACTTGAAAACGGCTGGAGTCAGGCTGCTAACAGTACAGAATCAAAGCCATACCAAGAAGTTGAGCATGGACCAGACTGGAGACAGGCACACCTGCAGTTCAGCTCAGGGAAGAGCTGGAGGCCCAGGGCTGCGCTGAAGGCTCCTGGGCTCACTGGGAGAGGGTGTGGGTGGTGGTACCAAGTGGGGCTGGGCTGGGTTATTACAACCTGTTAGTGTCCTCAGGGCACTGGAAACAAGACCAAAGTGGCTAGGAAAATCATCCAAGAAGATGAAAGACTTCTCAACAACTGGGGTACGACGTTAAGCATTGCTATATATTTCTTCAGAATGTTGGTTATATATTTCTTCAGAGTGGTAGATCAGCTTGAGTTTTGTTGTTCCTGTTTAAATCTGTGGTCTTTACAAAAATAGAAAGCACTCCCCAGTAATAAAGATATTTGTTAGGGCTGAAGGGGGATTAACTCTTTTTTCTAAATCCAATCACAGTTTTAATCAATTAACATAAAACCTCAGGTGTTTCAGTCTGAACCAAGATATAGCTTAGACCTCACCTGAAAATAATCTGTTCGGTCTTGACCTTGCCCACTCAGAATTCACACTGCAGACAAGGACATTCTGTGCCATGTGACCCTTCCACCCAAACAAGTTCACATGGACCTGTGTGCTCTTTAGTCCACATGAACCAAACCTCAGACCTGAATTACTCCCACAGCCTACTCCTAGTTTTGGGACCGGTGCCCTGGAATGGAGGCTATGTGTAATCATCTACAGAGTGTAAGTCAGGAGTTTTTCTCACTCCACTGTAGAGTTTAGGTGTAGAGAGAGATGAAGAAGGGAACTTCCTCCATATTGTAGTTTGGTCCACTGTGAGTACCCAGTATTTTCTAAAACGAAGGAAAATTTATTTAAGGAAATTTAATAAAATCTGACATTCTATAATGTGTTTTACAAATCTCTAAAGGATTTATTTCATGACCACAAATTCAAATAAATTTGTATTCATATTGTATTCATACAAATATTCATATATATTCATATTTGTATTCAATGGTATTAATTTCAATTTACTTGATGTTTTCCATACATCTCAGTGTGTTACAAAATCACATAGAAACTGTTAATCTGCCCTCTGACTGCCTTTAAGCTACAGCTTTTTGCATTTGGACAGCAGCTTGTGGTAAATTTGTCTGCATTCAGTAACCTGACAGTATCTACAGTCTGAGTTAGTACCTTGCTTTATGATCTGAATTGCATAAGCAGTAGTCAATTTTTTATGGTTTTCTTGATTACATCTTTCCATTTCACACTTAATATACCATTGCTATAAAGGGTCACATTACACCATCCAGAGCCATTTTTTTTCAAACTGTTTGCAGAATAGAGCACCGCATCTGTTCCTACGCAGCTGGCATTTGGATGTTCTGGCAATAGAAGAGTGTATCTCTTGCTGTTTGCATCTGTATTGCTTAAGAGAAAAAATCCTACTAATGCAGATGAAATCTCTAGGCATGTAGGTATCTAAATGAAACAAATATCAACATTTTTGATTTAAATAAAGACTAGATTCTGGCAGAAAAAAAAATACAATCATGGAAACAGCAGGTTCCCATGACAAAATTGTAATAAAGAAATATATCAAACCCAAATGTCGGGTAGCATTTCAGCAAACATAAAAAAAGCAACGCTAGATTTTTTCTCTGAAATTCAAACTTTTCTGTGTGTAATATGTACAGAATTAAAATTTGATTTCCATTTCAGCTGTAAGTCTGTTTTGGCTTAAGAGTCCTGTATTATTGATTACTCACACCAACAAGTGTAGCTTCTACACCATGACTGGATGACTCGAGCTTTTGAAGCAGGACAGTAATAAAGTATGAGTTCTGAATACTAATAAAAGCATTTACAAAGTAAGTGTTCAGATGAATTTTTTTTTTTTTTTTACAGTATTCAGGCAATTTTTGAGACTCAGACGCATTTTGGCAGTAAATACAAAGGGGCCAGCATCCACCATGTGCCATAGCCCAGCAGCTGCCTGCAGGCCAGCCAGGTCCATGCATTTCAGCTCAGAGAGTTTTTTTTTTCAGCTTCTAAACCGCTATCAGTCATTCAAGATACATCTTGTCTCTTTTTTGAGCTACTTGGTACTTTTCAGTTTCTGTCCTCAAGTTTTTATGGTTCTTGGTGTTTCTAGAATGTTTATAAAAGAGAGGAAGCTTGTATGTCACCAGCTTGTCCAACCATTCCCAGTACCCACCAGAGCGGAGAGTGTTATCATTGAGCATGCATTGCTCTCACATCTCAGATTTTGAAGGAGTACACCCTTCTTTTGTGTAAGGACGGTCTCAAATTAGAAATGCAGAAATGTATCTGTAAAAGAAAAATAATCAAGATCTTCAGACTGCCTACTGTCCTGACCCTTTTGTATGTTTGCGTGGAATGCATGTGAATGGGCAATAGAAGCAGATAATCAGCCAAACTTATGCTGATGTGTTTTTTAGGTCTTACTGGAAATAGTTTTGTATGAAGCTGACATGAAGCTTTGAAGCCTTATGAAGCAAGTCATGTCTGCACACCAAATTAAAAACATTTTCTTTTGACACTTCAGTCCCTTCCATATCATGTTGTCGTGAGTATAAGCTTTAAAATTTGGCATCTGTTATGTTTCTTAATGACTTAAGCAAAAGACAAATTCTTCACTACACAATCCATAAGCACATGTGGAGAAAACTTATAAAATACAAATCATTCTGTTTTTCAAATGTAATGAAAGGGAATGTCTTATAGTGGACATATGGAAAATTGCAGATAAATTATGAAGTTATGCTGCATTACAGTGGTGTACAGCAACACCAAAATGGGAATAAAAGTAAAAAACCCTAGGATCTTTTCAAAATGGATGTATAAAGAAAGAAAAATATTGAGCTGCCAGGGGTTAAAAATACAGTTTTCCTAAACTTTGGGCTTAGATTTAAACATATTTTTTGCCATTAGATTTTACATAAGTTGAATAAGTAACCTCGTTTCTCAAAACCACCAGCTGTCATTTGGATATTTACATCCCATTTCTGGATTTTGCAGTTTTTAGCTCCTACTGAGGCCAGTAAAAATAGAAGAACTGTGATGCCTTTTAACTGTTTTAGACTCTATATCTACAAAAATGACGCATAGTGACAGACTGTGAGGGCTTAAACTACCTCTCAGAAATGTGTCCAGTGGGTGTCATTGTACTGAATTCACCAGAACTGGTGGGTGTACAGTCAGTGTGAGGTGGTGATCAGCTCCTTAAAAGATGTCATTCAAACTTTGTTCCAAGTGCTCGGATTTGTGTATGCTTTTCTGAGGTCAGGTCTGAGTTAAGCCTGAAGACAAAACTGAGGAAAAATTTTCCTCTTGGTACAAATCTGTTTCATATACTAAACACATTTCATGCTTGACATTTCCACTGACATAGATAAGAGACTTGCACACAGTGCAAGTATAGAATTAGCAACATGGATCCCTGCTGATGAAAGAAGAGATGAACAACAGCCAAAACCAAGGCTCCTGCAGCAGATGTGAAGGGTAAGATTCTGAGTCTGTCAGGAACTTTTGATCTTCTTTTTGCAAAGCTTAAATTTCAGTGAATTTTCTCTAACCTGTGCAGACGTGCTGTTTGTTCATCTACCTATTTTCATTCTCTTTTTATTCTCTACGTGGTTTTAACTCTTATGTGCAATCTTCCTGTAGCTTACCCTGTTTTTCTCCATTTAGTTGTTTACCTAGAAATTAAAGTTAGAATGAGAATATATCAACCCATTTTCTGCTCCTGGATTAGTCATTCTGTGTCTTCACATTTGGATTAAAAGCCCATTGATGAGTATAGTACCATCTTTTGAGTTTAAACAGTGTCTATTATTGTTCTAGTCCTGTTCGCTTAGTTATTCATGTTGATATGTCATTTGATATAATAACAATATATTTAATCATAGCTTAAATCAAGTATTATTCAATTTTTCCTAACTTAAAATGGAAGATTTCTAGTAATTTTCAAGTTTATTCTCTGAACTAATATATCCACAAAGCATGTGAATAGGCATACATACCTTATATGTTTCACAAATGTCAGTACAAAAATTTCTTTTTTGCCTAAATAAGGATGGAACATATCTAGATGGAAAAGAATGTACATAACTCCTTTACTGAGAAAACTAATTTGCAAGCACAGTATAAATACATTTATATGGTAAGCATATTTGTTCAGTAAATCACAAACATTCACAATCTATTAAATAAGAAAAGACTGTGAAACTAGTGCTTTGAATCCATTTTACATGATGTTTTTTCAGACTTTCCTGTTTCCTCAACCATAAATCTTCTCAAGCAATTAAAAGCATATTAAAATCATAATCAAATAAATGTCATTAATGTGTTTACAGGTGACTCAGAATGAGAGTGGCAAAAAGACATGCTGTAATGCAATTCTTCTAGCATAATACCTGTTTACAGTTCAAATCAATGTCTTCCACTGGCCAATCAATACCACCTCAGTCTGTTTATCACTACTTGTAAGCCTTTTCAATAATTCTAATTTTAAAGAGTCATTGCTGAAATTGTATAGCCATTGATTGTTTAAAGGTTGCAGATAGCATGAACAAATTGAATTTTGGATTCAATTAAACCTGTTGAAAAATTGCAAATCACCTTTTCTTAAGAAAGTTTCGCATCAGTCTTTCAGATGAAATCAACTCACATAGATCCACTATAACCACAGCGTGTCTGTTAATACAGATCAGTGGTGGATCAGTGTAGGGCAAGCTGCAAGCTACAGAGGGGGTTGTACCCTAACCCAGGGTTGAAAGAGTTTTCTCTTCCCATTTTCCCTTGACCTGAGCAGGGGCTGTAACAGACAAACCTGGATGCCATAATATATTCTATGTTTCTCATATCAGGTATCTTATCTGGTAGAACCACACACATACTGTACCCCTCTCCAGTCTGATCAGATACAAGACAGCTTGCATCTGTAAGCTCCACACCCAGAGTAAAAGAATATTAAGGTGAATATAATGTCTAGTTATTTCAAAACAATGTCCAGGTGTGATCATGGTGCAGCCTCCCAGTAAAATGTTCATGGTGAGATATTTTTCAAAGACCACTGGCCACTTACCTTGCTGTCTCAGAAACAGAGACCTTCAAAAGTGTTTGGCTATTTATTGAAAATCGGGCCCGTATATTAGCTGTAATAGATAGCAGAGTTCAGGTTCACAATGTCACAGCAAAAAAGAATTAGATGAGAAATTGTCACTGTGTCTTCTCTAAGGCCATCCACAAGTAACTTATCACTGTCATTTTTTCTGGACCAGAAAGATGAACTTCATATGTACTGAAGAGAAAATGAAATGCTTAAAATGGCAGCTGTCCACTATCTGAGCAATTACTATAATTCATTCTATAATAACTTCAGTTCTCTGAGTGCATTTGTTTCTAGGACTTTGATTCAGACTTTTTTCCTGTCCAAATGCTGGAAATAGTGATAAAATCCATATAGTTTATTTGTATCTCCTAAGATAATAAATCATAATAATTTCAAACATCTTCCTTTTCTCCCTTGTTCCCTTCTCTTTTGGGGATGACATATATCTCTTGTTTGTTGATTTGTATTTATTCTCATTCAGCTTTCTGCATTGCAGACAAATTTAAGTGGGTGTCACTTGTTTTGCTCACTGGTCCTGCATGCAGCTAAAGATAGAAGGCAATCAATAAAAAACCTTTGTTAGCTTTCCCAAATTGAAGTAAACAGCCCAGTTTTTATGTACATGCTTATAAGCAAACCTCTGGTGAATCCATCCACCTGACTTGTGTTGATTTTAGATATTTTTGCAAGTCAGTAACATTTTAAACAAGACTATCTTAACTTATAAGCAATAGCCCTGTTTGGCAACTTGAATGCCCAAAATACACACTCTTAAACCTTGTGCTTTTATTGATAAGCACTTTGCCTGTTTGCAGCTAAAATTTGCAAAAACTGAATGACAGTGAATATCTATATGTGTCACAGCTTTTGATCAGTACTATCAAGTGTTTTCATAACAGTGAAATTAGAAATGGGCCAGTTTTATGTGCAAGTAAAAGCTGTGTTCCATTGCAATTTTTCTGACAGTCTAGCTTACACTATTTGTAAATTAGTAATGTTTTTTGAACGTCTTGAATAATTCTAAAGGCAGTGATGGAGTTAGGAAAACCCAGCCGACTGTTCTCAGTATTCCCTTCACGGT